>PJRA01000160.1:541177-556094 GCA_016987375.1 Brachionus koreanus
TAATATAACTAAATTATAAAATGTTTTAAAATTTTGTAAATTCCCAACATTTTCCAACCAGAGTTTTTTAAAAGTCACAAGTCTTAAAGCAACTCAAAGTTGAGTTCTTTTTTTTTGAGGTGATTAATTAGCTTAAACAAACTAGGCTTTATGTACAAAATAATTAAATAGGCAATAGTATCTATAAATTTTGAAAGTAAAAAAATTCCATTATTTGTTTAAAAAAGATTTAAAGTCTCTTTTATTTATTGTGGCAATGTTTGGCATTAGACTCTATCTTAATGATGTTTAAATAAATTAACAATTTGGGTAACACATGTGTTAGTGTTTAATTAAATAAAATAATTTTTTAGCTTAAAACGCAAGTTCATTGAGTAATTTAAAAATATAAATCATTCAAAAAAATTTTTTTAGAAAGCAAAACGGCAATAATTTGTTTTTAAAAACACTTAGTAATAAAAAACGCTTTGAATTTTGCTAAAAGAGTCTAGAATCATTAGTGAGTTCAGCTCTTGCCAACATGGACTATTCATTGCTTATATAAATTAAATAAAATGAATCAATGACAATTATTCTTATGATTTAAGTAAAAACTTGCAAAATTGAAGAAAAACTAAACCTAAGTGAATTTAAAAAATAAATCTTTGTCAAGACGCTGGAATGTTAAGTTTTAGTAATGAGAGATTAGTAAATTTACTATTCTGAGAGAAAAACATGGTTTTAATTAAAAATTTAGAAAAAAGAAGAAATGTTTTAATTGTTTTATTTAATTCGAAAAATACTTATCATCAATCGTAGATATGGCTTCGATGTAGAATTCTTGAAGCTTTTGTGAAGAATTTTTAGCAATCTGAAAAAAAAAATTTCATAAGTATAAATTAAATAATTTGAGATTACATCAACTATTGAGTATAAAGAATCTGGGTCGAGACTACCAAAGCCATCTTTGCTAGTATATCGAATATTTCCCTTATTATCGAATCCAAACGTAATTCTAACTTTTGTTACTGATTCTTCTTTTAGATCTGAATCAACCACATAATTATTTCCTATTTTACACACGCTAACTGAATGAGGCAAACTTTCTACATTAAGTTTGAAAACTTCGTCAGTTTCATTGGCGAAATCAATCTCAATTTGGCCTTCGTCGTCTGATTTTACACTCAAAAGAGGAAATCTAGCTCGGGCTAAAGCTAATTTGGTGGCCAAAGCACAAGCATCGTATAAATTTCCTGAAGATTCCAAAAGCTTTGAAAAATAAATATTTATTGAAAAACTTAAGATTTTAATTTTAAAAATACCACTATATCCACATAAAGATGCCAACATTTTTTTCCTGCGACAATGCTCAATTGAGTGAGGTCAAAATTTTTGGCAGAAAATAAATTGGACAAAATATTGACTATTTGTGAGGCTATTTGTTCTCCTCCTCTTCCTTGAAATTCAGGAGCCGCATTAGCAGAACTAGAATTTTTTTGATTTTTAATGTGAAAATTGATTAAAGCAAATTACCAGTCGACAAAAAAGTCCAATTTTCCCATATCAGGTGTAAAAGTATCAGGTGTATCCAACTCTGCTTTTACTGCAGCAATCACTTTAGTATCTCCCTTTTGAAAATTTTAAAAAATAGCTCAACTGAATATTCGATCTTACCAAAACTAGCTGACATGATCCATAACTATTATTGATATTATTAAATTCAACTTTTATGGGACGATAGTCGTTAGGCCCTCTTCCGTCTAGTCGCAGCTCGTCCTAAAAATTGAGTTTCAAATTTTAAATAAAATTAGTTCATAATTCAATAAATTTATTTAGTAAATCAAGTATTTCTAAAGTTTAAAGATTTGTAAACAGGATTTAAAAATTACCTGAACACCATGAAGTAAAAATATCTGTTCATATTCACTTAAGTAAGCTTCACACATTTTTCTAATCTAGTCAAAATAAAATCATCAATTTTTTTTTTTTTAAACTATTAAAAAGTTTGTTAAGACTGAATAATTTGAGAATAAAACAAAAAAATTTTTAAGAAATTTTTTATTTTAGCAATAAATGTCTAAGAAAAAAATCTAACTAAAAATTTTAAAATGTAACTAAAACGGTCTATTTTGACCACGCTTTCTAATTTCTAGCTTCGATGTTTTTGTTTTGTAATTTATCAAAATTGACCTTTTTTGAAAAAATAAAATAGAAAATAAATTTTTAGTTTTAATTTAAAAATACTTACACCTCCTTCGAGTTTGCCGAACTTAACAAATTTAACAATTTGTTCAGCAATGTCTACAGCGACACGATTTTGGGCCTCAATTGAACTGGCGCCTAAATGAGGAGTACAAACGACATTATTGTGTCGAACCAAGTCGAAATTTTTAGTCGGCTCTTGGGCAAATACGTCAAGAGCTGCTCCAGCACAATGGCCAGAATTTAAAGCTTGAAGCAAATCATTCTCTTCAATAATTCCTCCTCTGGCGCAGTTCACTACTCTGAACCCTCGTTTACATTTCGACATAACTTGGGCATTTATGAGGTTTTTGGTTTCTGGCATGAAAGGAACATGAACAGTGATATAATCAGCTTGAGGCCAAATTTGCTCAAGACCCATCAACTCAATATTCCATTGTGCGGCATCTTCAGGTTTAACGATCGGATCGTATCCAATTATTCTCATACCAAAAGCTCTCATTCTCGAGGCAACCTCTCTGCCGATTCGTCCCAAACCCAAAACGGCCAACGTTTTTCCATACAATTCAGTTCCCAAGAATTTCGATCTTTCCCACTTGCCATCCTTCATTGATTGATTGGCTAGTTGCAAGTTTCTGGCCAAGTTAGAAATCATGGCACAAGTCAATTCAGCTGCGCTGATGGTGTTCGATCCAACTGCATTCATAACCAAAATATTCAAATCACTAGCTGAAACAACATCAATATTATCAACACCAGTACCTGCTCTGGCTACCAATTTCAAGCTTCCAACTCCACTGTTTAATACTTCTTTAGTTACTTTAGTTGCTGATCTAACAACCAAACAATCATAATTCTGTCAGAAAAAAAAATTAATTTAAAATAATTTTTTTATTATTCTTTTAGTTTTAAAAAAAGTTTTTTTTTGAAACAGGTAAAAAATAAATTGAATGATTAAATTTCTGCTTACTTTAATTTCTTGTTTAAGTTGATCAACTGTTAAAGATGTATTTTTAACCACGTTGAAACCATTATTTTGTAAGATTTCTACACATTTGCTATTTACATCATCGCTTATCAAAACATTTTTAATATTGTTAAGTGCCATTTTTTCTTCTTTTTGGTTAAAGTATTTTAGCTTTGTAAAAAGGTGCTTGGAACGCTTTTAAAAAATAAATTTTATTTAGAAGTAAAATGATATTTTTGTGATTGTATAAATAGTAAGATTTCTTTTGTTTTGTCAATCGAGGGTTAAAAATAAATTTGCATTTGTGAGCTTTTTTTTAAATTTATAATTCTGCAAAAAAAAATATCATAAGTAGCTATTTTTAATAGCGATCGGACTTATATTAAGTCTTAATTATTTAAATTTAGATCGATTTTTAAACAAACATTAGTTATATAAATATTTTATTGATTTTAATCATAAATAATCTCTAATTATCTTGATTAAATTTTTATTTTGCCAAATTTATTTTATTTAAATAAAATTCAAAATAAGTGCAAATGAGTTTTTTTTTTGTTTAAGAAATCAATTGTTTCCATTTAAGAAAAATTTTGAGCCCAAGTTGATTCATGAATTTCATAAGTAGATTTTCAATTTTTTTCCAGACTAAAGCGTTTAATGAAACATCAAGTTCAAAAGATTAAAGAATGTTAACTAAGTTTTTATCAATCATTATTTTTGTTTTGTGTAAAATTTGCACAGCCAAAAAGACTAGGAAAAAATAAGAATTTTCTGGATGTTATTTCTCCGATAGCGTCTTAGTGTATAATTGTAGAAAAAATTATAGCTTTGAATACCGGAGTAAAAATAACGCCACAATTAAATCACACTAACTTTACATGAAAAATAAAAGACTAGAAAAAAAAACACTAAGTAATCAAATTTAATACATAATACTCAATTAATAATGCAAAATAAGTGTTAATTTAGATTATTTTTTGCCTTTATAGCATCTTTTAAGAGAATATGAACATATTTTAAAATTAGCATATTTTTTTGTAGTTTAAGTTTAAATTAAAAAATGTTAAATTTTATTTTATTCCAAAAAGCTTTTAAACTTATTAAAATCATGCTTCTTTAAAATCAAAAACCAATATCGTTCATTATGTTTTTTTAAACTTTTAATTAAATAGAGTTTATTTTTTAAAAAGAAAAATATAGATTATACTGCACTATCATGTAAATATTAAATTTAAATAACTAATTAAAAGAAACAACTTAACATAGATTTATTTTTATCGGAAAATTTTCTTAATTGAAATTTTTCAATTACAGAAGAGAATTATTTTCCTGCGCAAATTAACTTTATTAGTCAAGGAAGTTTAAATTAAGTCAGGCATTTTTAAATCAAAATTTTATTCTTTTATATGAAAATTCAGTCGAAAAAAAGTGACTTTTTAAATTCGATTTTTTTCCTTTTAATTTTGAATTTTATAAAATACGAATATAGAAAAAAAAAACAAAAAGAATTATTACTAAAAGTGATAAATTCGATGTCAATTAAATAAATGATAAACTACCATGGAAACAATCTGAATTAATTCTTTTTTATCCTTAATAAATATTTTTAAGAATAAATTTTCAGTTAATGATATATGACTTGAATTTATTTGAAATATGGAAAATATATAATCGATTTAATTTAATAACAAAATGGATGAATACTATTTTTAATTAAAACTGAAAGCTTGTTCTAGTAAATCGGGATCAAATCGAATGATTTGTTTTCTCAAGTACACCCTCAATTAGAATACATAAAATATATAAAAATTTTCAAGAATAAATAAATTTTAAAAACAAATGAATCATCATAGCAAATTTAATATAAATTTGGTAATAATTTTTAAATGATAAAATCTAGTTTCTAAATGAGATTATTATTCGTTTTCGCTTGTACAGCGAATGTTTTTCTTTTAAAATGGCATCTATTATGAATGAAAAATTGTTGATTCTTCCAAGAGAAGACAACTTTAAAACATTTTTCTTTGATTGCTTAAGAAATTAAATTTATTTCTAATTTCAAAAGCACTCACTCATTCACACAAGTATCACTGTTCTTTCATATTTTCTCTCTCTCTCTCTTTCTCTCTCTCGCTACTTTTGTCTTCATAAAACTAATGAAAAAATTTCAATTTCATGCAAAAGTGATTTCAAATTTATTGTGCTAATATATCGCATTTTCAATAACTTGATTAAATTTTATTTAGAAATTTGTTCAAGTGATTTAATAATGAACAAAAGTGACGCTTCTGAGCACGAACATTTGGACGAGGATGAAGTCAACTCGAAGTACATACCGCCAAAAAACGTTCCGATAAGTGAATTATGGAACAAGGATCAAGATGATCAATCATTGACCAAGTACAAACAGCAGCTAATTGGAGGAGCAATAAACGTCATCATCGGTATAAAATACTGCTAAGAGATGAGAAATAATTATATTTTCTTTTTAAAAAATAGAACCTAATATTGAGAGCAAGTTAATATTGAAAAAACTCGCGCTAATCCCAGAAGATCACAGTGAATTGGCATTCGATGTAAAAAATTTAGAAAAGCTAAAGGATCAAGTAATATCGCTGAAAGAAGGAGCTGTTTATAGGATGAAACTAGAATTTTATGTTCAAAGAGATATAGTCAGTGGCTTAAAGTTTGTCCAAACTGCTCATAAAGGACCCATTAGAAGTAAACTAATTGTTTATGAATTTTTAAAAATGTTTTAATAGATTTCGTTTAGCTGATAAATCAACTTATATGATGGGGAGTAGAGCGCCAAAAGCTGAATTACAGGAGTATATCAGTGAGAAAGAAGTTGCTCCATCAGGTCTGTTTAGAAAATTAATAAAAAATGTTTAAATTTTTATGATTTTTTTTTATTTAGGTTTAATGGCAAGAGGCAAATATCACATGAAATCAACAATCACAGATGATGATAAAAACATTTATGCTAAATTTGAATGGACTTTGGAAATTTCAAAGGACTGGAAGTGATTTCAATTCGTGTTTTATTTAAACAAAGAAAGTTTCTTTTTTTGTCTTAAATAACTAGCCTTTAAGAAAATTTCTTTAATTATTTATAGGATATCTTATCATTAAATTTTTGTATCATTTTTTATTATTAAATTAAAATAAAATTAACGTCTTTATTAATCGCTTTAGTCTGATATACTCTTTTATTTTTTGATCAAATTTAATTTATTTTAAATAAATTGTTCTCATTTTATAAAAGAAGAATCAAAAATTTGTCATGTAATTATATTATTGTTAAATGTTATTGTCATTAATTGCGAGATAATTAAAAAATGCTAGTTTTTTTTTACCGTCAAATTTTAAAAAGTTTGAAAAATTTATCAAATTTTCTTAATGTATAAAGAACATATGTCCAAAATATTTAAGCTCAAAAATTAATTCAAGTGAATGATTTCATTATAAATCCAAAAGTTTTGAATTTTTTCGTTTAACTAGCATAATATATTTGTAAATAATTTTTATTTGGGTAAAAAACAAGGTACTTAATTAAGTTAGTTATTAAATTAAAATTTTGAGACGATGCCGTATTTCCTTGCTTAAGTGTCTTCAAATCGATCCTTCATTAAAGAATTTAGTTCCTTAACTGTCCGAAAATTTACTTCAAAAAAATAAAATGATCTAAAATGAATTTTGGCTCAGTCAAAAAAGAGTGTCTTTATAGGGCACTTCCAAGCAAGAAAATACGGAGAAAGAAGAAGAAGATACAAAGAAATTAAAAATAATTCTGAAAATCCTTGCGAATAGGGTATTTGACAAAAATAAACTGTAATAAAATATTGTTAGATTTTTCTCATGAAGGAAAAATGATTCTTCGTAATAATTTACCGTATTTTAATAAGGCTCTCAATATTTTACCCAACAAATTTTGTACAAAACCCAATAAATTTAATATTATTTTAAACAAATAAAGATAAAATTAAACTTAACTGAATAAAACAAAACAATTTTTATATTGGCTTCAAAATTTTATTAAATAAGGATAAATTGTTTGATTATACAATAAAAAAGATAAAAAAATAATATTTTTATTAACTGACAATTAATTTTATACTCAATTAAACACATATTAGTTAGTTAGCACATGCACTTGCTGGTTTTGGTTAAAAAATTTGTATTGTAATTATTTTCTTTTAATTTTTCTTTTATTTGCTAATATTTAATTTTTTTTTAAGAAATGGTAAATTTTAACAATATTGGCAAGGATATTCCATTGAATAACAAGCCAAAAAAGGGGGCCAAAAAAAAAACTAGACCTTGTTTACAACATCAACCGGTTGATTGTGTCCAATTGACCGAAAATGTAATACAAGAATCTTTCAATGAATCAAGTGATAATGAATTAGAAATCCCTTCAAAGAAAGCGAAATTCTCTGAAAATACTGAAACTACAAAAAGATTATTTGTAAAATGCAACGCTTTAATGAAAAAGAAAAAAGATTATCATTGTCCGAACGGTTGCACAAAAAAAAAATAAATTACATTAAATAAATTACATTAAAAATAAATTACATTTTTTATTAATTAATTAAATTATTAGGTAAATGTTAACAAAAAAAAATTACGGTTTTTTTTTTTTCTAAAAACATATATTTTGTTTTTTTTTTAATTATTTTTTGTTTGATTTGATAAATTTATTATTGGTTGAATAAATTACTTTATTTTTTATTAAATTTGTTGGGAATTTACAAAATTAGTTATATTAAAATATTATAAGTCTTTTAATAATTAATTTTAATACTGAAATACTGAAATGAAAAAAATCAGGTGTTAATTAAAAAAGGAATAAACTGTTTAAATTTTTAAATTTTGTTTAAAGTTGCCAAAATCAAATAATGCACAAAAAATGGTAAAAAAAAAACTAAATTAATCTTCTTCTTCTAGAAAATTTCTATTTGCTACAAATATCCAAGATGCCGACAGATTTCTTCATCCTGCTTGATCCGTTTTATAATTTTCAATTTGGCTTTCTCGCGATCGTTTTGTTTGCGTTTATTCGAGTCATCTCCGAAAGGCAACATTTTTTTTTAAATTCCGCTTCAATTTCTTCATTTGTTATAGCATTAACTCTAGAAGATATTGTATTTTCTTTATCAACTCTTTCAGTCAGTCTTTTCAGCAGTCTGCATCCCGATGAAGAATTTGGCCAATGTAATCGGCCAATGGTTAGTTTGATTTATCAGATAAAAGTTCAGGAAGTTTATAATTTTTTCAATGAGCTTTGTTCCAGACAGAAAACATTTTTGATAAAGGTATTATTATTATTATTCAAAAAACACCTCATGGGCGATGTTAAAAAAAAAATTTAAAATAGTATATGTAAAATAAAATCTATTTTAATATGATTTGAGGAGTAGTTCTAGGATTTTTCTGTTTTTCTCACTCGATTTTCTAAAAAGGTACCTTATTGAGTAGATTAAGTAAGGATCGTCGCTCAAAATTAACAGAATTCTATATATGTCACTCATAAGATCAATAAGATCGTAAGAATTATCAGATATTTCCCATTAAAAACAAGTATCAAAACAATTCACAAAAAGCTAAGAATTGATATGATTGATGTAAGAGCTGCTTGTCTTTTTTCACCACCAAAAAAAACATGAATTAATAGCCAGAGAGATCGAGAACTTTATTCTTCAAAATCCCAACAGAATCAACATGAAGTACAAAACCCCTTTTAACTCAATTCTAAACACATCAAACTGATAAAAAATTCAATTTTTTAATTTTAATCCAATATTATTATCTATTTCCTACTCTAATTGTACATAAATACAAATATATTTTTATTTTTTTTCTAATAAGATTAAGGGCTCAAAAGAAGGCGCTGCCATTGGGAACTGCCCTGGAAAAAAATTTTCCTAAACTATTTTTAAATATAAATATATTCTAGTTGTACGAGGTCTAGCGTTATCTTGAATGAAATTAAATCAAAAAAAGATATTTTTCTATATGTGAAGTGCACATTCGTTCTAATTGTTCAAAATAAAGTTTTGAATTTAAAGTACAATAACTTCAGATTTAACTTCAGATTTCTATCCATTTTTTGATGAAATGGAGAATTAATCTTTGGAAACTCTTCATAACATCACCTTTTTGTCAAAGAAAATAAGACTTGTTGAGATATAGCTTCAAATATTCAAATAAGTTATCATAATTTCAAAAATTGATCAACTTCTCATCAAAATCCGTTTGAAAAAATGCTTCTGAAGAGG
Source organism: Brachionus koreanus (assembly GCA_016987375.1). Classification (NCBI taxonomy): domain Eukaryota; kingdom Metazoa; phylum Rotifera; class Eurotatoria; order Ploima; family Brachionidae; genus Brachionus; species Brachionus koreanus. Next base: position 550,604 of record PJRA01000160.1, read on the forward strand.
ATATTTAAGTAGTTTTCTACAAAGTTTTTTTAAACGATTTTGTACAAAAATATCCAACCTTTAAACAAAGCAAAATTTTACGACTCAATATAATAATCAAATTAGTGACAATCAATTAAGTGACAGGTTAGGAATTAAATTTTGCATCAAAAAAATAAAATAGAAAAATGACATATAATTAGAATAAATAATTTAAAATTTAGGCGTTGAATTAGAATAAAAAATAAATTTAAAAAAAAAAATTATTGATCAAATTAAATGATTAAATTCTCTTCAATTTTTTTTTGATAAAAACCATCGAAATAGATTTTTCAAAAGAGATGCATGATATAGAATAGTAAACTTTAATCAATATTTGAAAAAAATGATCTGATTAGTTATTTCAATACCTAGACTAATTGTTATGTTTAAAAAATTCGATTTATAAAGTAATTTAAATTAGCTATATGCTATGAGCTATATTGCATTCATAGCAAATATTTGAATTTTTTGATCACAGAAGCTAATTTATTTACTGTTACAAACTAATATCAGTTAAATTCAAATCCTAAAACTGGGGTTTTAAAAATGAAAAAATGTATTCACATTGAGTCATTTGTTAATAAACACAATCAAGGACATAATGAAAGTTATGATTTGAGACAAAATCAGAAGAAAAAAAGAAATTATTTTGAAAAGATAATTAATGTGTTACTCGACTTGAATAATTATGGTAAAACGCTAGACATGGATAAAGAAGGAATGTCGAAAAGCACTTTTAAATTATTAAAATGCGAAAAAATACAAAATTCTGATCTTCTATGTCCAGATGAAAATTTTCGACTTCATCTATGTGCAAATTGTTTTTTCATCGGCTGTTTTAGTATAACAAATCAGTGCCATTCTAAACAGCATGCACTAAGAACTGGTCACAACATCTCATTAGATGTCACATACGGTACTTTCTATTGTTTTGAATGCAGAGATTTTCAATATAATTCAGACATTGATGCCATTTTGATTGAGGCATTTAATAAAGCAAGCTATTTACCTCATGGAAAATTTTCCGAATGGGAGCCTTGTCAAAGAACACTAAAGATTCTCAAAAAATATCATCAATTAAATCCGAATTTTGAAAATTCAGTGCCAGTTATAAAATCATTTATAATAAAGTCATCTTCTATTATAGGCCTGAGAGGACTAATAAATCTAGGAAATACATGTTTCATGAGTTGTATTTTGCAAACATTAACACATATTCCAAGCCTTAGAGATTACTTCTTAAGTGATCAGCATATATGCACTTTTACTCAGAAAAATGATAATAGCATTTGTCTTGTTTGTGAAATAGCCAATCTATTTCAAGAAGTATTTAAAAATTTAAGCTTTTTAACTCAAAATTGAAATTTTATTTTTCTTTAAGTTTTATTCTGGCAAAAGATCGCCATATATACCATTCAGATTATTACATCAAGTTTGGACTCAAGTGAAACATTTAGCCGGATACGAACAACAGGATGCACATGTAAATTTTATAATTCTATAATTTTTATAAAAAACTTTTTAAAATTAAAAATTTTTAATTAAGGAATTTTTTATAGCCGGTTTAAATGCCATACACAAAAATTTTGTTGGTAAATATTGCTTTTTTTTTAAAATACATATTAAACAAGAACATGGCCAATTCTTTGCTTAAAAACTAGATTCTTAATAAGTTTCTGAAAGAAAAATGGTTTAGATATAGATTGTGAATTTCTAGGCTCGGATGAATTGGGGAAAAAATTATCAATATTTAATTAAATTTCATACCATTTTTAGGATTAGAATAATTTTTTATAAAATTTAAAACTTATTTCTAATCCTCATTCCATATGACCACACCATTTTTTTAAATGATTTTGACCAAAATAAAACACAGGTTAAAAATTAAATTTAAATTTTTTTAAGAAAAATTATATTTTTAAATGATTATAATTCAACAAAATCAATTGCTGAAATTTATTTTTTAGATCTTAATTTTTAAAACTTTTATTATTTAATTAATTTAGTGTAATTTTTGTTATCTTGCTCTTAATTCTTCAAAAATTCAAAGATTTTTTAAAATTCCCATTTTTAAAGAAAACACTCAATTAAAAATCTTTTATTCTGCAATTTTTTATCAACAATCCAAACAATCATATTTTTTATAAATTGATTTCTAATGTCTTGGCACCCATTTTGAACCAATTTGAGAACTTCTAATAAAAAAATCTATGTTTATTTAATTTTATTACTAAAAAAAATTATTCCTCCTAACGTCATATACAAATCTTTTAACAAATTTCTTTTTTACAATACTATTTATTAGTTAAAAATATTTGAAAACTATATTGAAATTATTTTTTGCAAATGTTTATTAAAATTTGATCATTAAAACTTGAATCTGTCAAATTTTCAATATATTCTAATCAATTGAACTAAATAAAAAACTGAATAATATTTTTTTTAATAATGTCAAATGTTTATTTAAATTTAAATTTTAGAAAATGATGTAAGTTGTAAATCGTTGAACATGGATAAAAAAAAGTTTATAAACTATAATAATTGTCATTGCATTATTGACAAAATATTTACTGGTGGTCTCCAATCGGATGTTATATGCTCAAATTGCAAGTAAGTTCGAGTTTAAATGGTCAAAAACGTATTTTAAAAAAATTATTTAAAGTTTTTTTTAGCAATATATCAACTACTGTAGATCCATTTTGGTAATTTCAATAGTAGTTTTTTTTTTCAAATCAGTTTTTATTATTGGCTTTTTTAGGGACATATCACTTGACATTTTTAAAAATACTGGAAAAGCTGGTAGGAATTCTTTAAATCAAATGTTTGGTGAAGCCCTAAAACTCGAAGATTGTTTACAAAAGTAACAAAATTCATGCATGAAAACTAAAAACTTTAACAATTATTAAATCAGATTTACATTTCCTGAAATTCTCACAAGTTTCAATTGTTCAAATTGTAAATCATCAAGGGAAGCTAAAAAGCAATTTACTATGAAAAAACTACCAGTTGTTTGCTGTTTTCATTTAAAAGTAATTCATTCAAAAACAGAAAAAGAATTTTAATAAAATTTTCACAGAGGTTCGAACAAACCAATCGGGTTCACAAAAAAATCTCAGATCATATATCATTTCCTGAGGTTCTTGACATGAGTCCATTTATGTCTAATAAATCAAGTAATCCAAATTTCACACCACAATCAGCAAACGATTCAGTTCCTTTGGAAAATTTTAATTTTTCAGCAAGAAAGCTACAAAATAATAAGTAATCATTTATCTATATTTTTGAACTAAATTTTAAATATTTTAAATACTAAGATATTTTCTATTTGCTGTTGTAAACCATCATGGCACTTTAGAATCCGGACATTATACTTCATTTATAAGATTGAGAAACGATCAATGGTTTAATTGTGATGATCATATAATCAGTAAAGCAAGCATTGATCAAGTTCTCAACAGTGAAGGGTAATCTAAGAGTAAAAATATTTATAAAAAATGAATTTTTATTCGTTCTAGATATCTCTTATTTTATCACAGAATTTGGCATGAATATGAATAAGTAATTTGAATTAATTAATAAAATCGATAAAAATAATTTTTGTAATTAACTATCAGCTTTAATAAATTGGAAAATTTTGACCTTTAATTTTTTAAATAGACACTTGATTTTGGCAATAAATAAAATTTTTTTCGATTAAACTAATAATTGTTTTTTAAATTAGCTTTTTATTTTACTAGTCAAATTATCTTGAAAAAGTTAACGCAAGAAAAATGAAAAAAAAATTCTTATACTATAAGGCCTCATTAAATTTTGCTTTTAATATCAATAAAAAAAATGAACCAAGTATAGAAGCTGCTGGAAACAATTTATTAAGATCACAATGAAAATAATGACAATGACGATGAAAATGCTTTATATCAAAATTTAATTGATCAATTTTAGCACTCAATGGACCGGTGGGAATTTGAAATTCTCTTTATTCTCATATATCTTATTAAGAATAAATCATATCCACCCAAAACTTTCTGAATCTTTTACCATAAATAAATGTTTTAAAATAATTTAAAAACAAGTAGTATTAGAATCGAAATCTGATCCTAAAAAAAAGCAATATCATAAATTAATAAACGATCATTTAATCTCTGTGGAGTAAATTTTTTTGATATTTTTTTATAAACTTTAATTAAAATTTTGCTAAATATCTAATATGCAATATCAGGAATTTTAGATGAGATAGATTTTTCATGGTTGGCTAGGTTTTAATTTTACAAGATAAAAAAATTAGAAAAAATTTTTTTTTCATCTTTTAATTTTTCTTAATTAAAAAGGAATAAAAATTATGTTATAACTATTCATTATAATTATATGAATTAGCTTAATTTAAATTAAAATTAATTTGAGATCTAAATTAAAAGCATTAAAAATTCTCAACTTAACTTTAAGTTTATAAAAATTATAAAATTAATAAAAAATATTTTTTCATCTAAAAGAATAAATTTCCCTATATTTGATCTTTTGAAAAAGATAGCTTTTGTCGTTCGTATAAGTCCTGGGAAATTCCCGAATTTATTTTTCAAATAAAAAATAGAGTGGTCCAGTTAAGTTAAATAAAAATTTTTTCATAATTAGATAAAAGAATTTTGGTGTAGCAACCACAAAAATTAACAAATATTTGCCAGCTCAACAATCTACTACACACAGACATTTTCACTCAAAAAAATAGGATTTTGATTGTGAGTTTGAGTGAATGTCAATCAACTCACACTCACACTCAATCACACAAATTTTTGCGTGAACAATTTGGAAAAAAATTAAAAAATATTTAAGTTTAAAAATTATTCTGAGTCTCATAAGTAATATTTTCAATATTATACTCTTCAATACTAAAATCTAATTTAGAAAAAAGCTTCACAAGATTACATCCCTCATCACAAACAATACCTTTAGAATTGAAAAAATTTGAGTTTTAAAAAATGTTAAAAAATTATTACCATGTATTTTTTTCCTATTAAAGTTATATCTTTGCAAAATTTTCAATAAGGCTTTATTTATGTTCGCAGAAGTGTGTCTACCAGGCATTGGTGTCATTCCTATCACAAGACTCTCTTTTTCGATTGTTTTAAAGCTAAGCATTGCAGCGCATGCTATAAAGTCAGTGTTGAAATTATTTGTCCACAAATCAAGAACCAAGCTGAATGAAACGGCCTCATCAAGTTTTTTTTCGATAGCAAAATAAAGTTTATCTAGAACGTCAAGCAATAATTTGGTTCTAAAGCTGTAATAACTTGGGATATTCAGACTTTTATCTAATATATTTCGAAGATATGGAATCTTTAAATTGTTAAACATTTCGACATTCACCGTCCTCTTGTTGGACTCTATAGATTCATCTGATTCAGAACTTGTTGAATCAATAAATGTCTTTTTTGATGAAGCTTTTCGAAATTGATAAGATGGTAATTCTTTTTCG
>PJRA01000160.1:556111-600772 GCA_016987375.1 Brachionus koreanus
ATCTGGTTCAATTTCTAATGTATGAATAAACTCAATAATTTCACATTTAAGAACATATGGTTTTTTGTAATAGGTGAAAATACAGTCAATAACTTCACCTAATTCAAACTAAAAAAATTAACTTAGCTTCGATATTTTAATAAAGATTATTTAAGTTTATTATGTTAGATTAAGTTGTTAAAAATTGAATATTCATCATTGCTGTTAAGATTTGAAATAAAAAAAAAACTAACCTTTTGATCTAAGTAAAAATAAAGTTTAATCATGTGAAAAACAGAATTTATTTTTTAAAAAGTTGATAAATTTTAAAAAAAAATCATTAGAATCAAACTTTTTTGTATCGCAAAACGGGTGTAGAATAAAAAACTGCACTAAAGTTAAGTTTGATTTGCAAAATTTCAAATTTTTTTCAAAAATTAAAGTTAGACTGATCCTGATTGAATTTTCGATAACTTGTTAGGACAAAATGTACAAAACTATCAAAAAAGATTTCTACAAAGCGGAATATGCGAACCATATTTTGTACCTAGTGTTTTAGTGGTCAAATTTGAAAGCTAAAGTTTATTAGGGTGATTGGGATGTCAAAAATCTTAAGCAACTCGAAAATAAAATTCGCACTTGCTTGAGCAATATCCACCCAAAGGATGTACAAGACCAAGACCATGCCAAGACTGTTTGCTCTAGGCTCGATATTATACGTTCAATACCTTAACTGATATTATTTTTTAAAAAATAGGAAGGTTCAGTTGTAATTCGAGAAAAAATCTTTGTTAAATATAAAATTTTTTATGAAAAAATTATTTTGGTCATTTTTTATTCTATACCCGTTAGAATAAAAAAATTAATTATTTAGCTAAAATAACAGTCATTTAAGTAAAATAATTAATTGTATCTTTTTATTAAAGTAAATTATGTCATTAAATTGTAGTAATAGTGGTACTGCAATACCTAACATGTAGATTGTCTAAGCCCATCACCACCAATTGGCCGTGTAGAGCTGTAGCAGCCGATTCCATTGAACTTATCTAAAGCAATTTTAAAGTTAGCGGTTGACTTTTATTTCAAATTTTCTGGGAACTTATTTCAATGCGGACTTACTCTGTTTGAGAAAAATACGTGTCTGGCATTTACTGCAACCGCAAAATCATTTCTAATTTGAGCTGAGTAACTTTCTCTCTGGACTCTGATGCTATTTCCTCTTACCGCCCCGGCTGGTCCCTTGTTTTCTGATTTATTCACTAGATTCTTGACCAATCTTACCTTTTCTATTCCATTCACTAATTTGTACATTTCAATCAAGTCCCCTCTCACTCTTCTTTCACTCAACTTTGTCAATCCTAATTTTGTCTGCCTCATTTCATACGGCATATTTCTTACAGACAACGGTATTTTTGTTGCCCTCTCTTGCACCTTTTCCAACGCGTCTCACCATGGATATATACCATGTATCAAATAGATAATTTACGTCACCTCCATAGTTAAGGTTCACTTAGTATCATTTCGAAAATTAATAAGTATACCTAAAATCTCTGAACTTTGAACAGTCGTTGTTTAGTTTAGTTTATTAAATAATAAAAAATGGCACATTTGATAACATACATTGTATGTCTGTGGATTACTTACATATATATATATATTTTTTTTTTTTTAATTGAATTAAATGATAAAATTAATAAGAAGAAAAAAATTGCTGGAACGGTTATTCCCAGATTGATAGCTGATGCTTTGGTTTTTTTTAATTTTCTTAACAGAAATCTCTCAGAATGCTTTTTGTTTCAAGCTCTTTTTCTTTGTCTTATTTCGTCAATTTGTCTACCTCTAGTGTCCCATGCAACCCACAGTTATTTAATGCGGAACTAAATATGATATGAAATATGATCTGGAAAGCCGCAGTGCTAGATCTAAATCGCAATTATATGTTTAGATCAAAGCACATTGAAAAATTAGTAATGATAATTAGGAGTTGAACAGGGAAAATATCCGAATTTATATTTTGATGCTAAACAACTAAATTTTAATGTTCAGATATTTCAATTTGCTGTTTCGAAATTATTCGTATATTATTAAAAATATTAATTAGATATTTTTTTTTATAAATTTAAAATTATTTATTAAATCATTTTTATATGAAAAATGAATGTCAATTATTTATTTTTTTTAAAGTCAATCAAATTTTTTCAGAAACTAATTTATTTTAGATTTTTCAAAATTTATTTTGTTTGATGCTTATAATATTCTTGATTTAAGGTGGTAAAATTTATAAAAAAAATTTCAATTTTAATATTCACAAAAAAAATTTTTATTTTGCTATTTTGGGTTTTAAACTTTAGTTATATTGGAAAGTTATAGTGGAGCATTTTGATTATTTTCATGGTAAATTAAAAATTAGCAATGCTTTTTACCAGTTTTTTAAATTAATTAGTTAGAATTTTTTATAATGGGATAAACTGAATAAATATTAATAATTAAAGCTAGAGTCGCAGCATATAAATGTCCCAACGTGAACCAAGAATTTGATAAACAAACTTTTTTTTATTAATTTTTAAATTTTTACTTTTCGGATCAGGAAACAGGATCAATATCAAATTGCTCTAAATTTGATTTATTCAATAAAGATCTGCCGATTCGATCAACTAAGTCATATTTTGGACAGTCAATTATTTGTCTCTCTTTAATTAGACATATGTGCAAGCTTTTTTTTTAACAAGTATTAAGATTATTAAAAGCATTAATTGCATTCAATTTTTAAAATTTTAAAATGAGCCTAAATTTAAACCAGTGTTTTTTATAAAAGAACACGTCATTATGCCATAAAATGATATGTCTTAAAAATCGAGCTATAACGCTAATTGAAATAAATTTCATAGCTAGAGTATCTTTTTAATTAAAATCCATCATTAATTCTTTAAAAAAAACTTAAATGAATGCATTCGTCGTGTGGATAATTATTACACTGGTTTAAATTTAGGCTCATTTTAAAATTTAAAAAATCAATTCGTTTATTTTTATAAAATTCAATTTCCTGTATTTTAATTAAAAAAATTCTTTTTTGAATGATGTCTACTAGTAGATCATTGATAAAAATTGCAAGGAAGCTCGAATAGCTTTTTTTGCCTATAATTTTCCTTACCCCTAATTTTAATAAAAACACCGCTTATCAATTGAGAACATTACTTTTTTAATAAAAATTAATTTAATTTATTAAGATTAAGATTAAATTAAAAAATAATAAAACTTTTCAAAAAATTAATATGGATCCTAATTATGTTGGCTTGATACTTTTGTGCATTTATTAGCCTGTTGGACTTTTTCAAAGTCTAAAAAGTCACATATTGCAGACCTGATCTCTCAGGTATTTAAATAAAAAAAATACTTATACTTTAATAAAAATTTTCCCTATTAATCCTTATTGAAATGTAAATAAATTTGTTGTTCTATGACCGCCACTAACGATACCCAACATTATATTTTATCTTAATAGTTATGTTCTCAATAGGTTAGCGGAGTTTTTATATAAAAAAGAGGTTATCACATTAAAAAAGCGGTGTTTTAATTAGAAATAAAAATAGTTTTTAATATAAATTATTTGGCCTTTTTTTTATAAACATCTCCTGAGTTAAACTATCAATTTGACTAAAAATTGACTTTCAATTGTAACTTGAAGTGCTGAAATCAGAAAAACAAAATTAAAATATTAACGAATTTTTGAAGGAGTTAGTTGAATTTTTTAGAGAAGTTTATTAATTGAATCGTATCTGTGGCCTTTTAAATTATTTTTAGCCCAATTTGTGTTTTTTTGATATTTTTGTAGATAAGATAAATAAAATTTCTTAGTTTAAAAAAAAAATCTTTTTTATCTTAAAATACAGTATTAAATTAGAAATGAGAAAATTTTTATCCTATAGATAAATTAAATGAGTATCTATCAGCTGTATGGTTTATAAATTTATAATAAAAATACCGTTTTTAGAACGGCAATGGTCAAATTAATCAAGTTTAATGGGTCAAAATAATTAAAGGTCAATTTAACCAAAGTAAATAAACATTTGTATTTAATCAGCGATTATTTATACAGGATTCAGATACGCTTTTATTTTATTTTCTTTTTTTAAATAATGAATCAAACGTGTATTCCAACTGTTAGGTATACAAGTCTTAAAATATTTATAACTTACATTCTAAACTTTTAGCATAAAAAAATTCAAAACTTGAAGCTAATGCTTCATTTTTGTCCTTAAATTTAACCAATCATATGAAAACACGACCTAAATTTTATATTCAATGTGAATCAAATTTACACGAATACCGTGGTTTGGGTATTTAAACAAGCTGGCTTATTATTTCTTATTTTATTCATCAAAAAAAAAAATATTTTTATTTTCAAATCCTGATCAAGTTTCTTGTCTACGTCATCGCTATAGATGATATCAAACTTCTCTTTACACTTATTTAAACCAAGAGAAAAACACTCTATTTCTGCAGATTTTTTTTTTCAATATACAATATTGTTGTTTTTGACTGCCACGTTAACATTATAATCTATAAAGAAATTTTATTTAAAAAAGCTTTGCTTAAATTTTATTACGAATAAAAGAAAATTTTTATTTTTAGAAAATAAAATGAATAAGTTTTTAATACTTTTATTGTTGGGAGCAATTGCCTTGATAAACTGTGAAATTCAAGAGGAAGAAGATGTTTTGGTTTTGACCAGCGAGAATTTTGAAGAAGCCGTTAACTCGAACAAGTATTTGTTAGTTGAGTTTTATGCACCATGGTGCGGACATTGCAAAGCCTTGGCTCCAGAATACGCCAAAGCGGCCGGCAAATTGAAGTCAGAAGAGTCTGAGATCCGATTGGCAAAAGTTGATGCCACAGTGCAAAGCGAATTGGGTGAACGGTTCAAAATTAGAGGCTATCCAACTTTGAAATTTTTCGTTGATGGCACTCCTTTGGAATACAATGGTGGCCGAACTTCGGACGAAATCATCCAATGGTGCAAAAAGAAATCTGGTCCACCTGCAGTCACTGTAAACACTGTAGATGAATTTAAAAGCTTACAATCCGAAAACGAAGTTCTTGTTCTCGGTTTATTCAAAGATGTCAATTCTGAACAAGCCACTGTTTTCAACAATGTTGCCAAGTTGGTCGACTCAGTTGCTTTTGCCATCACTTCTGAACAAGCTGTTTTTGATGAATTGAATGTCAAATCATCCGAAGGTTTGGTATTGTTGAAAAAATTCGACGAAGGAAGAGATGATTTTGAGGGAACTTTCGAAGCCGAGGCTGTCAAGCGATTTATCCATGCCAATCAATTGCCTTTGGTTACTGAATTTAATCAAGAGACTGCACAAAAAATTTTCGGTGGTGATATCAAGGTGCACAATTTGTTGTTTGCCAGTAAAAAAGCCGACAATTTCGAATCTACTTTGAATGAGTTTAAGTCAGCTGGCAAGAACTTCCGTGGTAAAGTTATTTTTGTCTTGATTGATTCAGATGTTGATGAAAACGAGAGAGTAATGGAATTTTTCGGTTTGAAGAAAGAAGATGCTCCAACTGTTCGTCTTATTTCATTGGGACAAGACATGACCAAATACAAGCCTGAATCAAGCGAAATCACCGGCACTGTATTAGAGCAATTTGTCCAAGACTTTTTGGATGGCAAATTGAAACCACATTTGTTGACCCAGGACATTCCGGAAGATTGGGATGCCAATCCAGTCAAAGTTTTAGTAGGAAAAAATTTTGACCAAGTTGCCAGAGATAAATCAAAGACTGTATTGGTCGAGTTTTATGCTCCATGGTGTGGACATTGTAAGCAATTGGCACCAATTTACGATGAACTAGGAGAGAAATTCAAGGACAGCGCTGAGTTTGTCATTGCCAAAATGGACTCGACTGTCAATGAGTTGGAAGACATAAAGATTCAAAGCTTCCCAACCATTAAACTCTTCCCTAAGAATTCTGATGCTGTAATTGACTATTCCGGAGAGAGAACTTTGGATGCTTTAGCTAAATTTGTTGAATCACATGGACAAGAGGGTGGTGCAGCTGAAGGAGAAGGTGAAGAGCAACCAGAAGAACAAGAACAACCAGATGCTAAAGAAGAATTGTAGAAATTCTATCTTGCTCATTTCTTAGTTTCGTAAATTATTCTTAACTTATGTTTAATCGTTTTTGATAATAAAGCGATTTTTTTAAACTAAAATCAAAGCATAGCAAGAATGGTTAACTTTAAGTTAGCCCATTTTTTTTCAGTTTAGACGCAAGCTAAAAATATTTTTATTTTTTTTGTTGAGCGTTTTTTGTTTAAAAATATATTATTAATTATTGAATAAACCATTAATTTAATCAAATAAACTATTGACGTCTATAACTCAAATAAATTTTAATTTTTGTTTAAAAAAAATGATCAAATTTTCATATTTTTAATGTCAGTAAATACTTTTCAACAAGACAAAATTAACGCTTTTCTCTTTATTTTAATCTTAATCTTAAAAAAATAATTCAAAATTGAAAATTAATAATCAAAACACGGAGCGGTTACTTTGACCATTTGTGTTACCTTTTGTTTTTAAATTTTATTCCATGAAAAAAAAGCATTGTTGCAGAAAGAAATTTATTTCATAATTTTTTATCTTTAGATTTCTGATTGAAAAAAATCTCGAAGATGGTTATGTTAATGATTATATTTGATGATAATTATTTAACTAGAAAAAATGTAAAAATGTAACATTAAACGCCAAAAAAACCCTCCAGCTTTTGATTGTTAAATTCTCTACCGTTTTATTTATTTTTTTAATTAGTTTAGTCTGTTAATATAAAATTTAAACATATAAAGAAATTTATTTAAGTTCTAAAAACATTTATCAAAATAAAACAATTTAATTCGTTTTTTTTTGATTTTACACTTATTTTTAGCAATTTTGTTTGCTTAAAATTAAAAAAATGAAAAAAGTGGTCCCAACATTTTATTCAGAATTTCCTCTAGTTTCAGAATCTGTAAAAAAAAAAGAGGTGTTGGGGGGTTCACCTCGGACTAGATCCAAAATAACTGGAAAAAGTCTATGTTTTTACCATCTTTTGTCAAAAATCATGGTAAATTGTTATAAAAAATAGAAAATAAATATACCATTTTGTAGAAGAGATTATGAGCTTTCAGATTTGGTGCATATTTAATGAGTTATGACTATGAATACCTGAGATATTTTGACTTAAAGACAAGCAAATTTTGTTTTTTTTCAGATCTTTAAGGAGGTGGGGTCCAAAAATTTTTTTTTTGACCACAACCTAAAAAATGGATTTTCTAGGTTTTCAACTATGCAGATTAATTTTTTAAAGTCAGTTTATGCAAATTCAGATAGTGCGGTAGTTTTGCTATGCGCGAACCTTAAGACATCTGGTTTTTTGAAAAAGTCTTTTTACGCAAGAAAATTATTATTAACGTTCTTTATTTACAATTCTCTTAAGGAGAATAGATTTTAAAAAATTTCTGAATTTAGAGATGAAATTTTTTTTTGAGGATCATGAATGATCATATCTGAGATTTGCCCATTTAGCTAAAAAAATAATAATAATAATAATAATTATAAGCTACAGCAGACTAACTGCGAAGCAATGCGATAAGTTCCTTGCTATGGTAGCTGTCTGATTTAACATAAACCTTAATAATGATAAAATATGTTAATAGAAAAAATTAAATTTTTTTTAAAAATTTTTTTGGCTTGATGATCAAAATAAATGAGACCAAAATAGCAAAATTATGGCTAGGATCTCAATTGGCTTTTTGAAACAAGATTGCGAATCACTATTAAGATATACCATAAATTAGCCATCATATTCGCTCAATTAAGATCAGGTATTATTAAAATCCTGAAAATGGGGCTATTTTTTTAATTAACAATAACATGAAATATAAATAGTGTCAAAACTTAAAACAGATTCATTTTTTATTAATTCACAACAAATTAAACAAATTGAAACAAATTTACTTGATAATAAGAACAAAAAAATATTTGTTTGAATTTAAACCATCTAGAAATGGTCAAGAATACACTCTTCAAGATTTTCATTCAATGACTTAGATAGTCAGTTGTTTTAAAAAATAAACTAAAATTATGAGAGATCAAATAATTTTTAATTATTGTGTAAAATAACAATTTTTTTTTAGTATTAGCTTCATTTTGAAAAATTTTTCTCTGATTAGATTATTTATTTATTTATTTTAAAAATAATTTAGTCGAAGCCTTGGCCGGTTGGAATGGAGACTTTGTCCTTCCTTTCAGCCACATGATTGATTTTTGATGTTGCACAATGTTGCAAAATAACAAAAAAGTTAATTTAGATTGAGTTTAGCGTTTAAATTTTAAAATGTTAGAAAAGAAATTTACAATTGTAATTACGCAAATCTTCATGGATTTGACTGTGGGTTAGACGACTAAGAACGAAATTTTTAAATAATTTATTGTATCTTTTTTCTAGCAATTCAATTTTCATATTTTTGTGCATGTCGGTTATTCTGGTTTTGAATGGGAAAAATTTGATTCTGGTTTTGAATGAGTAAACATCAATGAATAAAATTGTTCCTCACTTCAGTATTTTAGTTTTATTTATGCATGAAAATAACATAGTTGATAATTATATGCCATTATTTTACTCTAAATCAATTCATAAATAATAAAAACTCAAATAAATATCTGAAGATTGGATCAGTTCAAAAACTAAATAAGAATTTGAATGTTAGAAAAAAAATTAGATTGTAGTGGATCAATTAAATGTAAAAGGAAATTTAAATTAAATCTATTTTAAAAGTTCTTTGTACGTAATACAAATTAGGACGCTTTCCTAACAGTGATGATAAATTGCATAAGTCTAATATTCTACTAATTTTTTTTTATTCATATGGAACATAGGGTCATTTTTTGATTTCCACTCGAGTCGATTCCCTTAAGCTTCTCTTTGCTTTCATGGAACTTTTTTATAATTTTTGGACGGTCGAGTAGTTAGCCCGACGCAATTCTATTAAAAAAACAAAGAAAATCTTTATAATAACTTTAATAAAAATTGATTCAAAAATTTAAATTTAATGTTGAAAAAATTAACTGCATTGAATCTTATGAATTATGTCTTTAAGAAAAAATCATCTTGACCATTTGATTTGGTTATTTTATACCCATTTTTAACTAAATAATCATCTATTTCTCGTTTTCTTTTTTGTTCTCCGTTATGCTCGACTATAATTGAAACAAATTCAAATTTTTTTAAATCCATACTTTTTAAAACATTTAATTCAGCACCTTCCAAGTCAAGTGAGAAAAAATCAACTGTTCTAATATTAAGACTAGCTAAAATTGTGTTCAATGAAAAACATGGTATCGATACATCTTTATAAACATCTCCAACTCTTTTTTGATGTTTGTTGGACATAAGATCACTTATTCCTGATAAGGACTTTGAATTAGCTATTCTAAATTTTACCACATTTGGATATTTTTCAGCGATGCACACATTTATAGCAAAAGCATGTCTTTTTTTTGAAATGATTGATTCGAAAAGATCAGGTACTGGTTCAATCAAAATTCCGGACCAATTTCTTTGAATTTCGAAGAACAGTGTATTCGAAATATCTTCACCGTTGTATGCGCCTGCTTCAATAAAAAATCCATCTACTTTTTTGTTTAATAAATCATCCATATATTTACTTTGACCATATTGGCTATAATCATTTTTGTTAGGATTTGTAAGATTTCTATTTCCTGAATATGGCTCGTGTATCAAACTACGAACAAATTTTATCAATTCTGGATCATATTCATCAACTCTTTGATCAGCAAAGCGTTTTGTTTCTTGAATAATTAGATCTCTATTGTTTATTAAATTTGAATAGAATTCTTTCACAATCACAGTTTTGTCTTGTTTCAAGAAAAAAAATATTAATAAAAAAACAAAAACAATAACTGAAATTTTAAGCTGAATATTCTTCATTTTTTGTTTTAATTTTCTAAAAATTAAAATTCCTTATTTTAAACATCAATTTTTTTTATGAAGATGATAAATATTTTGTTTAATATTTGTTTTATATGATAAAAGTGTTTCAAAAATTTTGTGAATCTTAACTTATTTTAATTTATCAATTAAATAAAGCAATAGGTAATCTAAGCTAATATACTCCTTAGTTTTTAGCCATCTATCAGCGAGTATTTAGTGCTTTACGAGGTTAAAATATATTTTCTTCTCATTTCTTTTTACCTTAAATTTCTTTTTTATCTACCTTTAACTATTTCTTAGTTTAAATTGAAATAAATTTAAAAAAAATAATTTGCTATTTACAAATTTTATTTTTTTTAAATAATTAATATAAATTTTTTAAGGTTTTTTTAATTTTTTTTTTAATTACAAGATCGAGAAAAACAACTAAAAAATAAAATATTTTGACTAATATTTCAAATAACTCATGCTCACATCTCAGCAAAACAGCATGTTTTTGAAGTTAATTAATTTAAATTTAAACATTCTGACTATCGTTTCTTTTTTGATAACAAACAACAAATAAAAATTCATTTTAATAAACATTTTAATTTTCATATTTTAATTAAAAATCTTTTCAACAAAAAATTTCATTTAAACTAATTTAATCGAAATTTAATAAAAAACACTGAGAGTTTCATATTTTTCAATTTTTTTTCAATAAGAGGATCTACCTAAAATAGGGAATATTTTTCTATGTAACATGTACTAATTTTTGAACAAAGTCATTTTAAATTACGGAACAAGAAATTTTTTAAAAAATTTAAAATTTTTTTGGGTGCTTGCTAAAAAACGAAATGAGCTTCGTACCAGACAAAAATTTATTTCGATTCCACTCTTGTACCATTTAGTGCTTGGTAATGAATAAAGTTTTTTTATGAATAAAAAATTAAATATTTTGACTAATATTTCATATAATCCTATATATTCTTATAAATTTGAATGTGCCGATTTAGAATATGTGTAAATAGTTCAAATTCTAAATTAAACAATATCCAGGGTGTCTCTGGAGTGAAAAATCCCTAACTCAAAAATTTTCTAAGATAAATTTTTTTAACATCTTTTTGTCCTTTTATAACATATTAAAAATTCTAAGACCGTAAATATTCGCTTCATTCCTTTAAATAAAATCAAACGTCTTTAAAATTATAAAACCGTAATTTTTGAGTTTTTTCAATAACGTAAGAAACGGTGTTTGCTTAAGTTTTTGCTGTTAGTAGCAACTGATGGGACAATTTTTGATGTTATCGGCCCTTTTTTCTCTAACGAAAAGAAAAATGACGCAAATTATTTTTAAAAAAATTTGAAGAAGTAGGCAATTGGTTCTATGAAAATGATATTTTTGTTGTTGATAAGAGTTTTTGAGACTCAATTAAGTACCTTGAAAACAAGCTATATAAAGCAAAAATGCCAAGTTTTTTACAAGGAAAAATGCAACACTCTACAAAAGAGGCAAATTATTCACGAGTAATTATAAAAACTAAATGGATAGTTGAATCATCTAATGGCCAAAATTAAGCATTGGAAGTATTTGAGCAATATTGTTTATAATATAAATAAGATAGTGAAGCAGAGCTTTTGATATGCGAGTAACGAAACGTTAAACGTCTTTTTTTATATTGAATCAATTAACTAAATCCTCTTTTTTAATTTGAATTATTAAAATATTGTCCAATTGATATTTGTTTTTTCGCGAATCAATTGAATCTAATCCAATAGTTCTGCTTACTTTCCCCTCAAATCAAATTGATTTAGTCAAAAACCGAACGGTCTTGTTTGGTTATTAAGCTCGTCTCAACTTAGCTCGTTCCTCGCAATAAAATACTTAGAGCAAGATTTTCGTTTTGTATGTGCAATTATAAATAAATATAGACCCAAATTTGCTTACTCAAACAATACAGATAAAACTGTTCTTTATGAGAAGATACTTAAAAAATTAATGGATGAAAATCGAGTAATAGACAATGAACTTGTTTATTAAAAACGAACGCTAAGAGAAACATAAATAAATTATTTTTCGCTAATTATAAATCAATTTTCTTAAATTTTAAAAAAGTATTAAATTCTTTCAAATACTTGGTCCTTTTTCTATCTATATTTATGGTTCTCTTAGGTTCTTTTTTTAAAATAGTTTTAAATTCTTTCAAATACTTGGTCCTTTTTCTATCTATATTTATGGTTCTCTTAGGTTCTTTTTTTAAAATAGTTTTAAATTCTTTCAAATATTTGGTTCTTTTTCTATCTATACAAATGGTTCTCTTAGGTTCTTTTTTTAAAATAGTTTTAAATTCTTTCAAATATTTGGTTCTTTTTCTATCTATACAAATGGTTCTCTTAGGTTCTTTTTTTAAAAAATTATTAAATTATTAAAATTACTGTTTCAAAATACTAAAAAATTAAATAAAAAAAAAAACTAAAAAGAACCTGAAATTATTAAAAGAACCAAAAATTTCTTATTTAAGAGAATTTTTTTTGTTTTTTTTCTCATTGTCAATGCATGTGAAAATCTTTTGAAAAGTGAAGTCCAGAGATATTCTAACCGAATTTCAACTAATATAAAAGAATAGTCGATTTAGATCAATTTAAGTTTCCTGAATTAACAGATGAGTATATACAATCAATTACTTTTGGTTTTTATCAGTTGAAACAGAGCATCTCATATATACTTGGACATATTAACAAAAACGGTGACTTTAGGCTAGAAGTTTTTGAAGAAGATTTAAATTTAATTCTTGTCAAAATAAATTCAAGATTTTCATCCCAATCGAAGCATAATTCATGCGTAAAATACTCTCTCGAGCCAAAACGGGAACTAATTTTAGGCTGGTATGTGACTGCAAAAGCGGATCAAGAGTATTCGGAGCTTGTGCACATGTAAAAATTGTTTTGTGATGCATGGGCGTTGAAAAACATAAATATGGACAGTTATATAAAAAAAAAAGTTTAAGTTTTTTCAGGAAAAAAAAGTATCCATATTGAAGTTTCACTCTTGGATGTGATATGAATTAGCTGCATGTTAGTTAGACGTTAGTTTTGAAGACAATCCTTGTTAAATTTTAGATTTTTCATATAGTTTGCGCACGGCACTAATTTAGCTTTACTTATATTTAACACTAAACACTTTATTTTGAATCTATTTCTTTTCTTTACTTTTTTGTTTAATATTACATTTGGATACTTAGAGTGGTCAATTTCATTATTGATTAAATAAATAAAATTTTTAAAACAAATCAAATTTTCATTAAACACTTTACATATCTCTTTTATTGAAATAAAAAGAAAGGTTCCCAGCTAAAATGTGCTAAAACTTTGAATGTTTTCTTTCTTTATGGAAATAAGTCTTTTACAGACTTGACTTGTCCCTTAGTGGCTTTTAATTAACAATTAACAAATTACTTCTTGCTCTACATCTTGAATATTTTATTTTAAAAAAGAGTTTGGAAATTTTGCGAGATTTACCCGAATAGCAAAAGCCATCTTTTCAGCCGTCTTACTAATGACTTATATTTAATTTTAAAATAGACAATGTTAAGTATATTAAGCTTTTTTAAATTGAAAAAAAATTTAACTGCTGCGCTTCAATTAATATAATTTATAATCGACTATATATGGTCACCTTTATTTTATTAAAAGAGCAAACACACGTTTCCGAGTTGTCCTTCATGATTTGACAGATTTCAATATTTAATTACGCATTGAAATTTGTAGGAAACTGCTTCTTGATGAGGAAAAATCTCCAGACAGATCATTACTTTTGATGAAAGGTGGATATATTTTCAAAATTTTGATAACAGATATCAATGATTGGACCCACGAATGAGAGAAGAGGCCATGAATGGTACAAGAGAGGAATCGCTGATAGATAGCTAGAACAATAGAGCAGAATGGTTTATATTTTGAAGATTGCTATGAAGATTGAAGATCAAACTATTGCTTTTTTTTTTATTAATAAATTAAAGAAATTAAAAAAAAACGCAAAATTTTTTTGCTCACCCAAATCTTTGTAGGATATCTTCTTTAAATAAAAATAAAAACAAGTTTTTTCTCATTATATAAAACTAAATTCACAATGGTTAATTCTTGCAAAATGTTTAAATAATTTGTCAATGATTTTGTTTAAAAAAAATTTGAAGATGAATTCCAAAGAAGTTACGAGTTCTTTTTTGCTCGCTACTTTTAACAGTAATATGAAAATAATTTTTAAAAGTATGATGCTAAACTGTACTATAAAAAGGTGCTTAAAATTGTTCGAAATTTAACTTAGATATTAAATTCAAGGTTTATTATGAAGTAATAAATTCAAACAATATTTTTCTTTCTATTTTCAAGTTTTTCCCTAATGATTAGAAAAGTATTTTATTTATTTGCCAATTTAGAACCAAAAAATAAGATAAATAATAAGATAAGAAATTAGATATACAAAGATTAAATAATAGCATTCAGTTTTATTTTTGTGTATTTTATTATGCATTTTAAAAAAAATCTAATTCAATGTCACATAAAATATTAAATAAAATTATATAAAATTTAATATATAATTAAATTCACTAAGACTTTAATTTGACATCATAAAATGAAAACTTTAGAAACACAAGTAGCTATTATAGGGGGTGGAATCTCGGGTGTATCGTGTGCTATTGAACTTTTGAATAACGATCTAAAAGAATTTCTAATTTTCGAGGCTACTGAGCGAATAGGTGGCCGATGTTTTACAGTGCCTTATGGTATTTGATCAACAAAATATTTCAAATTCATTTTTTTGGCTAAATTACAATTTTTTAGAAGATGGTTTTCTTGAAATGGGTGCACAATTCATTCACGGACAAGTTGATAATCCAATTTTTAAAATTGCCATTAAAAATGATCTAATTGAAGAAATATACAAAAATTCAACTGCTGAAATCGACGGTAAATGCATTTAAACTATAAAATATTTATTTTTATTTATAAAATAATAGATCCAAGTAAGTTGATAGTGTTTAATGATTGGAACGGAAATCAAATCGATGAAAAACTATTGAATTGGGCCCAGTTTTGTCTTTATGAATCTTATAGTTTAGCAAGACTTCAATCAGAAAATGAAGATCCTAATTTAGGAGAATTTATCTATAATAATTATATTCGTTTAATGAAAGAAAAATTGGAGCCAAATTTTTTTGAAAAATCAGAAAATTTAAATTTAATTAACTCAATTTATCAATGGAATTTCAAATGGGAATGTATGTACAATGGTTGTGCTAGTATGTTTGAAATGTCCTTGAATAATTTTTCCAAATATAAAAAGCTTGAAGGATGTCAAATAATCGAGTTCAAAAAAGGCTATCAAAGTCTTTTCGAAACATTAATTGAAAAACATAAAAAAAATTTTAGCCAACGTATCAATCTAAATTATGAATTAAAAAATATTCTTATTTGTCAAAAACTTTTAAACTTCAAAATAGATGGGTGTAGGCATTGTGAGTTTAGCCATAATGAAAACAAAATTGTGCTTTTGTTTTCAAATGAGACTGCTGTAATATGCGACAGAGTGGTGTGCACAATGAGCTTGGGTTACTTGAAAGAAAATATTGATGATTTAATTGTGCCAAACTTGATTATTTGCGAGGAGAAAAAAAAATCTGTCAAAAGAATGGGCTTTGGAACTGTAAATAAAATAATTTTGATATATGATAAACCATTTTGGGATAAAAATTTAGAAGACATATATTCAATTTGGCCCACTGAAAGCACAGAAAAAATGTTTGAGTCATTAAAGCATGATAATTTTGACTTAGAGTCTAGATGGTCAGAAGATATATGTACCATATGCCCCACTTTATATCAAAAAAACGCTTTAATCGCTTGGATAGCTGGAAATCACTATCACGAAAGATTAACGAATGAACAAGTAAAAGTAGAATGCACAAAAATATTGAAAAAATTTTTGGGGAGAGATGATATACCACAGCCAGTTGATATTAAAAGATCAAATTGGAATTCAAACAAGTTTTTCAAAGGTTCTTATTCATACTATGCTTACGGTACAAGTTCAAATGATATTCAACGAATTGCTGAGCCTATAAAGATAAAAAATGTGATTTTTTTTGGTTAATTTTTAACTAATGATAATTAATTATTAAATTTAAAGAAAACCTTGATACATTTTGCTGGAGAAGCCACACATGAAAGCTTTTATTCAACAGTACATGGGGCCTATTTAACAGGAATTAGAGAAGCAAATCGAATTATTTCTGAAACAAATAAAAGTTCTTAGTTTTTTAAAATAATTGAAAATATTCTGCTCAAATTTTTATAAGAAAAAATTCGGCATGTTAATTTTATATTGATTAAATATCTAAATAAAGCACCAATTTTACTAAGAGTTTATTATTTTTCTTAGGTATCAAAAAAATTTCTTTAAATATGTAAAAATTAAGATTCATTATAAAATTTCAAAAACAATATAATAAGCACCAAAAAATGAAAATAAAATAAAAAATTAGTTAATTATTTTGAATTAAATGGCGATCTTGAGCCCTTATTTCCTTCCGAGCTAAGGCTTTTAATCTTTAACCGTATCATAGAATTTTTCGGGTATTTTTGTTAATTTTTTATGTAAAGCAATTACATTAATATGCCCACCCGTATAACTTTTGAGGTAGTCCTTACACGAACAAGCTGAGAACTTCCTTTCTAGTTCGTTAAAAAGAATGACTCTAATCAATATTTTGAACTCAACAAAACCATCAAAATTCAAATTCAAACGAATAAAAATCTACTTTATGATATAGGCTGAAAAAAGATAAACATTTTCATACTGATCAAATTTAATTTTTTTTTTTTGACCCTATTCTATCCTAGTGGATAATGAAAAAAAAATAAAAAAATTTTCCAAAATTCCGAAATATCTGGCTCCTACTTAAATTTTTTCAAACTTAAGTTATCAGCGGAAAAGCGTTTTGATATAATCTTTAAACGTTCATTAAATTGAGACAATGGTCCCCTTTCTCTAAAAGTGTGAACACCTTTTATCAATATATTAAGTGCTTCTATAAATAGCAAAGAACACCAAAAAACAAATTTTTTTCAGAAAATTTAAAAGCATTCAGAATTCACAAAATTATTTGGAAAAATTAGATGGAATAATATTTGTTGGCAAATTATAAATTTTATTTGGAATTTAGATAAAATTAGTGCTAGTATAAGAAATTTTAGTGAAAATAATATAATTGACCAAAAAAAATTCTTATTTTCTAAATTACCGTTTTGCTATTTATAAAGTAAAAAATATTTGAAAAGATTCAAATTTTATTATATCTTTTAGATTCGAAAAAAATGAATAATACTAAGAAAAATAATTCTTCTTGCTTCTGCTTTCTGAATTAAATTTTATAAGATTTAGGAGATGAAAATATTAGATGTTACAGATTAGATCTCTCAAAATTATATTTAGCGCAATTACTCGATGTTATTTAACTCAGATTCATTATCTGATGAATTAGAAAAGTGAAGACTGTATGACAAATAATTTTCTAGAAATTTGATTTTTACATTTTGTACAATTTTATTATATTTTCACTGAAACTTTTGGGAAAAAAATAACGATCTAAGAGTTAGTTTTGTTTCCCTTTCAAATCAATGTAGTTACAGATGTAAATGAATATAGAGTTAATTTATCAATTAAAGGTAGAAGTCGAAACATCTTTAGAATTTAAGATAAAACAACAGTTTTCAATTTAAAAATTTAAAAACTTTAAAGTATGTTTTAAAGAATTTTGGTAATATTTTGATTAAAAGTTGGTTAAATATTTACAAAACAAAAGTCAAATAAAGGTTTTGATTTGAAAAATTAAATAATTACTTGAAGTCACATCATAATTCAATACTGCCATAAAATTAAAAAAAATTAAATTTTAAGCCCCAAAATCTCGATCCCCACAATGGTAGAAATACTTAAGAATGCCTATACAGCATGTGGTGTATGTTTATACCCTTTTCATCAATATTTATCTAAACTTTCTGTAAATTATATAATATTCGTTTTTTTTTGAAAGGATAAATTCTAAATTTTATATTAAAAATGATACAATATTAGGGTATTTTATTTTCTAGCTTTTTGCTCAATATTGTTTAAATTTTTAAATTCGGAGATAACTATTTATTTCTGATTAGATTTCATTATTAAATTGAAAAATGTTATTTTTATTAAGCCAAATTGATCTAGAAAAATTTATAAACCTTTTAAAAATATTTACATGAGTATTTATTTATCAAAAAAAGTTTTAAAATTAAATTAAAATGCGAAAGTTTTGGGGATCAAATCACTTCTACTTATTTGAGTTATATAGGTTCAAATTTGGTATAAAAGTCTAAATAAATTTTTTAAAACTTAATTTAAAAAAAATGAAAATTTTCACTTTAATAATTTTGGCTTTATTAAGCACTCAATATTGCAATTGCGCTGACACATTTCAATCAAGAAATGGAAGGCTTTATGATGCCAATGGAGTTGAATTCCTTATGAGAGGTCCAAATTTTAATATTTAAATAATAAAGAATTTATTGAGAATAAAAAATTTTTAGGAGTGAATTCGGCTCATGCATGGTGGGACAATTATGGACGCAATTATGCACTAGATAGCATCCCCTACATAGCCAAAACTGGCTCTAACACTGTTAGAATAGCCTGGATGCATCAACTTAACAATATTGATCATAGTTATTTGGAAAAAATTATCCAAAGTGTTATTACACACAAGATGGTACCAGTGGTTGAATTGCACGATGCAACTTGTAAGCAAGATCCAAACGAGCTAATTAAATCAGCTAATTGGTTTGCTCAAAAAATGTGGCTTTTTAACAAGTACAAGAAATATATCATCATTAATATTGCCAATGAGTGGAGTCCAACCAGTTTTGAAAGTAATTTAAAACATATATCATTCTATGGGGAATAATTTTTTTATTTTTATAGTTTGGCGGGATACTTATAAGCAAGCGATTAGTATTATAAGAAATACCGGAACAAATATAGCATTGATGATAGACGCATCTGATTGCGGCCAAAATCCTGATGGAATTATTAAATATGGACAAGAATTAGTACAAAGTGATCCTCACAAAAATCTAATATTTTCTGTGCACATGTATTCAATGTGGATCAATCATTATAATATTGGTGCCAAGCTATGGGATATTCAACAAAAAGGTTATTTCACAACTAAAGAATTAAATTCATGGCTTAGATTCACTGCTTTCAATTAAGGTTTAACTGTAATTGTTGGAGAATTTGCTATGAAGCTTGATTGTAAAAATCCAGCTACAACTGTTGATGCATGGGAAATAATGAGACAATGTAGATGGAAAAATATTGGATATTTAGGTAAATATTTCAACTTTTAAGTTTCCAAATATCTGAAAATTCAATACTATTTGAACTTTTAGCAAATAATAAAGTTCTTTTAAAATATTTCAAATAAGAAAAGTTAAAAATTTAGACTTTCATCTTAATCTTTTAATAAATAAAAATAATATAAATACTTTTAAACAAAATATTCTTAAGAGTCTTAAATTCTATTCAAATTAAAGTTTTGGTTAAATTTCAAAATTAATTTTTAAGAAAATCTATCGATAATTTAACTTTAATGAAAAATGATTTAAAAGTTCATCTAGTATGCAAATTCATTAAACTTGTGACATTATTTTTAATTTTTTCAATATTTTTAAAGGGTGGTCATGGCATGGTAAATACTTTTATTGATTTTTCTTTTATTTAAGTATTCTAATTAATCGCTAAAAGGAAACGGTAGATCATCAGGATGCTATACCGAATCTGATTTAAATATGGTTCCTGGCAATGCTGAATCTGCGTCAACATGGAAACAAAATAATTACACACCATGGGGACAAGCACTTGTTTATTACACTAATTTTGGAATAAAAGACACTTCAGTAAGAGCTTCAGTTTTTTAAAAATAAAATACTAAATTGATTAATAATATTGAAAAATAAAAATTTAGGATAAAAATATTTTATTTTAGTACAAGAATTGGTTTTAGACCAAAAACAAAAAAAAAACTTGAATCATAAGACTAATAATAATAAATCCCATAAGCAGCTGCGACGCAAAATAAAGATTCATTCATGTATATGGATTCAGCGTAGTTATCTGTATCTGAATCCCAAAAGCATCTGCCGCACATGTTTATACCAGCGCCTTTTTGTTCACCTATGACACATTGAACGACAAATTTGTATCTGTCGTAATTAAGCGATTTAAGCTTGTCCTTTATTTCGAAGCAAATAAGCTTCGATAGCTCATTTGATGTTTCACTATTGTATTCCTTGTCTGCTAGTCTCGCTAATAAAATTGAATGAATCAATTCTTTAACTTCGGCTGAACGGAATCTCTGGGATATTTTGGGTCGTAGCGAATATGAATGTAGTTTTTCTTGTTCGACTATGTCCTGTTGTTTGCCTTTATTATTAGAAATATTTTTATTTTCGGTATGTGTTTCCTCAGAACCGTTTTCAACCATTTTAGAACAAAAAAATATTTTTCTTTAAATGTAAATCAATTGAATTCAGTTCGGATATGAAATATTTTATTAGATGGTACAATTAAAAATATCACATTTAAAATCAAGATTTTGACGAAATAAATAAATGCATAAAATAAAAAAAAATTGTTGCTTAGTTACCGATTTTGCCATCCAAAGTTCTCGATTTAAAAAAACACATAAAGCTTCAAATAAAGTCTTTAAAAAATTAAAAATTAAAGATCAAAATTTTTTTCCATTGTCTGACAAAATTTACTAAATAAGAAAATTATTTATGTAAAAAGGCTTAGATTTCAATTATGAAAACTTAATTTACTTAAAAGTATCTATCTTTATATCTAATTTTTTTCTAGAAATAATTCAGCTTCATAGCTGTTTATTTTAAGAAACTAAATATTGACGTTTTGTTTGATTTTTATTTGCATTTAGCTGAAGAGTTTTTAGTAATTTAACACAGTTTTTCTTCTGTATTGAATTATTATGCTTATCAGAAATATAAATCAATAATTTAAGTAATTTCAAGCAATCTTGAAAGCTTCTCATTGCCTATCATAAGTTAAAGTAGTTGAAATGATTGAAATCTTTCAAGCTATCAGTATAAAAAGCATCGAAACTGATTTAACTCAAGATAGATGCTATAAAATTCACACACAAGCTCATCGTATAAATATTATGCATTAAATATGAATTTTTGTCTGAAAAGAATCAATAGTGTTTTCATAGAATATCTATTAGCTTGTCTCATTTTCAATTATTTTTAAAATAAAATATCATTAAAGGACTAATTAAGAAATTTAATTAAATCTATTTATTTTTTAAATTCAATTAAAGCTCCTGGAACATTCTCATGATTTATCTTTAAAAAAAATTGTTGATTACTTTGCATAAAAAAATAAACGTTTTATTAAATCATTTTTTTTTTAGAGAAACATTATATTATTCTTAGTAAGTTTTTTTTGCCAATAATTAATTTACTAGAAAATAGAAATCTCTCATTACAATAAAAATAAATGATTAATAATAAAATTATCCCGTTTTTCTCAAAAAACTTTGGTATTAAATAAAAGCTGCTTTCATAGTTAGAACCTTTTAGAACGATATAGTTTTTTTCTTAATTTTATAACTTGGTAACCTTTTAGAGTCAAACTTGCATAGCATTTTGAATAGATACATTCTTATCTGATTGAATTTCATTTTCTATCCATCTATTAGATTACTTATTGAAGATGACTAATGATTGCAATTTGTTTTCCTATGTAATACCATAACTAATTTATAGAAATTTTACAAATATGAAGTTTAAATCTGACATTGTTTGTCTGATTTTTAGATTAATAAAAAAATTATAAAAATTGAGACATTTTATTGACACAATTTAAATATAAAAATTTAAATCTACTATAAAAGAAATAAAAAAAAATTAATTTTGACTAGTAAAAGGATAAAAAAATTGAATTTAGTTTTTAAAAATTTTACTCAAAATAAAACTGCCCTCCTGTATAATTACCTCTCCAAGCAAAGCTTGTCGTAGCTTACAATACCTCTTATTATTAATTTTATCAAAAAGATATTCAATTCACAATATCCCGTGTTTAATTAAAAAAAACTATCTATTGATCAAATAAATAAATAATATAGTATTGTCAATTGTTTGTGCCATTTATATTTATTCAATTAAATAAACTGGTTATAAAATCAGAAATAATTATATTTTTAAATCAAGCTAAATTAAATTAAAAAGTTTATATTGTAAAAAAAATTCGTTTTTAAAAAAAGCGGATCTTAGCTTATCCATCTAATTAGTTCAAATAGATCAGCCTTTCTTGAGTTTTATCAAATTTTTGAGCTGAATTTTATTTTACTTAAATGATATTAATTTCTTATTTTTAACAATGTTTGCTTTCAAAAATTATCAACGATTAGTGATGAAGTTAATTATAATATTTATTTTTAGAGCTAATCTTAACCCAAATTAAGTCATATAACCATACATTAAAATTGTTGATCAAATAGAATCATAAGCGAAAATTAAAAAAAAAAACTCTGAACAAAAAAATCAATTAGCAAATTTCTTTTTTATTAAAAAAATTTTCCAAGAAAAAATGGCGCATAATCTTAATCAGCAATCAACCAAATGCTTTATATTTTTTGCTGACAAAAGCAGGTTTCGAGCATTTTATTAATTTATTTTCCATTTTTTCTCAACTTTTATTTCTTAGGTTTACATCACATAATTGATTGATGAATTTTTTGTTTAAATACAAACATTTTGTTTTAATAATAAAGAATTAAAAACAATAATTAATAATTTGAAAAATAATTCTTACTTTTTTCCTTACTCATAATAATATTGTTAGAAAATTAAATTTTTATCAAAGCAAATAAATTTTTTAAATAGTTATCGATTCAATAGAAATTCTGGAGTTGTTTTGATGTAATTTTTTATATTTGACCATAAACAGGTAAAAACCTAAGAGATAAGAAACCTTAAAAATATCATTTAAAAATGGTATCAAAGGACACTTAAAAGCTTTTTTTTTTATAAAATATATGATAGATTAACCATCGCAAGCACTCCGAATTTGGCTTCAGGTATTATTTTCTCTTAACAAAAAAAATGATACTAGTATTAGTAGGAGTAGTAATATTGCTTAGAGATTATCTAAGCATAGCTCTAAAGAGGTGTAACAGTCACTTCCTTTTGTTTTACCATACAACCACCAAGTTTCGCTTTGATTCTACTCAGATCAGAGTCTTTGCACTTAAAACATCATCCAGTAGTTAAATCTATTCATTCATCTCATTCAAAATTTTTTAGATTTTATTTTACAAATTATGAATAAAAAATTGAAAAAATGACTAAATTAATAATCAAATATGTTTATATTGAAAATCAGCTTATAATAAAAAATTAATAATAATAAAACAGTTGAAAATGAAGAGAAGAAATATTAAAAAAAATATATCAAGTAATAGTGGTGTCTCTATTAAATAAATTCAGGTTTTAATTTATATAATTTGAAAATCAAATAAAAAATTAAAATGAATTCTCGGGATTCGCTAATTTCACAATAATTTTATACTTGTTGGACAGATTTAATAAACAAATCTTACAATATTCAATACTCGATATATCAGATTTAATAATATTAACTATATTTTTAAGAAAAAATCATCTTGACCATTTGATCTAGTTATTTTATACCCATTTTTAACTAAATAATCATCTATTTCTTGTTTTCTTTTTTGTTCTCCGTTATGCTCGACTATAATTGAAACAAATTCAAATTTTTTTAAATCCATACTTTTTAAAACATTTAATTCAGCACCTTCCAAGTCAAGTGAGAAAAAATCAACTGTTCTAATATTAAGACTAGCTAAAATTGTGTTTAATGAAAAACATGGTATCATTACATCGTTATAAACATCTCCAACTCTTTTTTGATGTTTGTTGGACATAAGATCACTTATTCCTGATAAAGACTTTGATTTAGCTATTCTAAATTTTACCACATTTGGATATTTTTCAGCGATGCACACATTTATAGCAAAAGCATGTCTTTTTTTTGAAATAATTGATTCGAAAAGATCAGGTACTGGTTCAATCAAAATTCCGGACCAATTTCTTTGAATTTCGAAGAACAGTGTATTCGAAATATCTTCACCGTTGTATGCGCCTGCTTCAATAAAAAATCCATCTACTTTTTTGTTTAATAAATCATCCATATATTTACTTTGACCATATTGGCTATAATCATTTTTGTTAGGATTTGTAAGATTTCTATTTCCTGAATATGGCTCGTGTATCAAACTACGAACAAATTTTATCAATTCTGGATCATATTCATCAACTCTTTGATCAGCAAAGCGTTTTGTTTCTTGAATAATTAGATCTCTATTGTTTATTAAATTTGAATAGAATTCTTTCACAATTACAGTTTTGTCTTGTTTCAAGAAAAAAATCAATAAAAAAATAAAAACAATAATTGAAATTTTTAGCTGAATATTCTTCATTTTTTGTTTTAATTTTCTAAAAATTAAAATTCCTTATTTTAAACATCAAATTTTTTAAAAATATATTTTTCTCTCCTCTCTTTTTACCTTAAATTTCTTGGCATTGTGAATTTTGGAACAAAAAGCAAAATCAAAAATTTAAAATTAGAATAGCTTATTTTCTAAGGGTCTAAAAACCGTTCTACAAAATGTATCAGCTGATACAAGGATTGTATCACTCAAATTTAGTCCGTGCAAAAACTATGCAATTTAATTTTAATAATTTTTTAATTAATATCCTTTTTGCACCATTGCAGAGTTTTTTCACAGACTAAATTTGGATGATACAATCCTTGTACAGCTGATACATTTTGTAGAACGGTTTTTAGACCCTTAGAATAAATATGAAATAAATAATTTGCTAGTTATAAATTTTTTCAAGGTTTTTTAAATTTATTTCTAATCTCAAGATAGAGAAAAAGAAAATAAAAAAATTAAATATTTTGACTAATATTTCAAATAATTCATGCTCACATCTCACCAAAACAGCATGCTTCAAAAATAAAATACTAATACAGCCTTTTTATGATATTTATGGAAATATTTTTATCTTGTTTTTTGTTTTAGAAAGATAATATTCTTAATCAATAAATTGGTTTACAATTTTAGAATAAAAAGAATGATAACGATAATTTAATAAAATTTAAAAAATTTTGTAAAAAAAGATGAACACCTCTCCTTCTATCCGTCAGGATAAAATAGAAACAAATAATTCTAAATTTGCAGAGTTTAAAAATAATATTCTTAGCAATGAAACTATGCATGTTTTATCATTTTGAACGTACAAAATCTTTCTAAATATTGCTTGTCAACAGTAACTTTTTGAGTGAGTGAGAGCTGCTTTGAAAATCAGAATAAATTATTAAAAAGCTAGCTATAACACATTTTTTTTAAAATTATTGTATTAAAATTTTTTTAAATTAAAATATGAAAAGCTAAAATAATTAATAAATTGTGATATAACCGATTAAAGAGGAAAAAGTAAATCTTTGTATATTGAAATAAATTTTTAGTCGCTGTTTGTTATCAAAAAATAAATGATAGTCAAAATTTTTATTATTTACGTTTGAAAACATGTATAAAATAAAATTACTATTTATTAGGTTGAAATGATTTTAGTTTTCACATTCAAAATAAAAGTCAAAAAGTCCTGATTTCAAAGAATTTGAGTTAAAATATTTTTCCATTAAATACAAATTAAATTTAATTTAACGACTATTAAATTAAATTTTTAATTGTATAATAACGAAATAATGAAAATCTTCAATTTTTAAAATATACAGCATTATTTATCTATTTTTTTTTTCTATAGGAGGTATCTGTATCAGTTTTGAAAAATGATCATCTTTGATCTGATGATAATTGTTACTGATTAGTTGCTGTGAATGATCCTGCTGAATCGGTTAGGACGACATGGTGTTAAGTAGATCAATTCAGCGTGACGTGCTGGCAATGTGAACCTGATTTTTGTCACACACCACATTATTTGACACATGGTCCTTAAAATCTTTCAATTATTTTTGACATTTTCTTTGATTTTCCTTGCCGATCATTATAAATTTTGCTTTGATTTTGGTTGACGAACTTCATTTAGAATAAAATAAACTTAGAGATATTTAAAATAATGAAAATATTCAAAAATCCATTCAAAACATTTAAGTTTTAGATTTAGATACATGAAAATAATTTGATTTATTGGTTCTTATTGGATTTTATCGACGTTTATTTATAAAGAAATAAATAGTGCAAATAAATATTTTTTTTGTCACCATGGATATCCCATACATTTTCAAAGATATATTTTCTTAAAAATTTTAATTCTTATAAAATCAGATAATCAAATTTGAATTGTAAAATTTTATAATCATATAATAAAAAATTTTAGGAAAAATTTTTATTGATCTAACCCCTTTCTAATCAATATCTTAAATTATTTCATCTATTGGGATAAGTTTGATTTTTAGAATTGTTTAAAATATTTTTTAATTTGTTCAAAAACAAATTTGTAAACAAATTTGTTCTCAATAAAGAAAATAAAGAAAGTTTCTTAGCAAAAAAAATATCTTAAAAATTTTTTATTAATTGTAGTTTAATTAGTTCCAAGCAGTTTCTCAGTAAATAAGAATAAACTATTTATTTTGCTTAATTAAATGCAAAGATATTTAATATTTTTGATCATGATTTTCTTAACTATTTTAGTTAAAATGTACTCATCCAAAAATTTCAAGCGACTGCGTAATCTATTTTCCTCAGTTTTTTAAGTATAAAATTCTTTCTAAACTAGTTTGCATTATTAATATTTATATTTATAAATACATTTAATCGTAATTAAAATTTTGTGTATCAGCAATTAAACGAACTAGAATTTATCGCAGCCTAATAAATTCCTCAATAATTTATAAAAATAAAACTTCAACTAATTTAAATTTTTGATATATTTTTAAAATGTTTAAGTTTTTGCGCCTTTTTTTCTTCTTGTGAATATTCAAGTAGTAATTTTCAACAAAATTTCATGATTTTTAGCTTTTAACCCCTAAAGAAATGAATTCGAACTTTGTCTTATTTCCTAATTTAGCATGAAAAATTTTACAATAGCAATTAATTAACAGAGTTTGCTCCATAAAATTACATAAACTAAAATATTTGAATATATGTTTATGTGAATCAATTGATTTTCTATTCTTTTAATTTTACTTAATTAAATTTTTTTTTGTTTTTTTTTATTTCATTTGAAGATAAATTATAGATAATAAAAACAGAGTTAGATTTAAGTCACAAATCAAAATTCAAGTAAATAATTATTGGTAAAAGTTTTTTTTAGTTTCTAAAAAGTTTTTTATTTATAACTAAATTAGTTTTTAACACTTCTAAATAAAAAATTCAATTTTGACATCTAATTAATTTTTAACTAAATTAGAACCTCAAAGTAAAGCAACCCAAAAATTTCTATGCTATTCAAAAAAAAAATTTTATTTTATTTTTAAAGGAAACTCATGATTTGACTTGAAAATTTAATAAATGTTTAGAGATAGACTCCACGTACGTTCGAATGATTATTGACTTTCGTTTGAACCTAATCAAAAGAAATATTGATGTAAAAATAAATTCTTAAGTCACTGTTTATACAAATTTGATATAAGTGCACCAATACATCAGACTTTAAAAGGATTTTTTTTTGATTTTAGTTAAATTTAACGAGATTTACATTCGATATCTTAAGTAAAAGGCGAAATTTGATCCAAGTCATCTTAAGGGTTCAATTATTTCCGAAAATTTTGAAAAATGAGAGAATCTCTTATAAAAAATTCTTTTTATTAAGTTTAACTTAAAGTTTAGCTTCTTTTAAATCATTTTTTTACCAATGATCACTCGAAATAGATTAGGTTTTAATATTAGAAGATGCTAATTTTTTTATTTATAAAGGATGTATATTTTGGGTATAAAAGGATTTAAGATGGTCATTAATTTATACTATAAATTTCCGTATTTATGCAAACATAGAATGAGAACATAGATATTTACATAAGTAAAAAATTAATGCCAAGTGAGTGATGTAAATAAATGAGTTTAAACAAGTGGACCCAAAA
Organism: Brachionus koreanus; assembly: GCA_016987375.1. NCBI lineage: Eukaryota > Metazoa > Rotifera > Eurotatoria > Ploima > Brachionidae > Brachionus > Brachionus koreanus. The sequence goes on from PJRA01000160.1 coordinate 584,313, forward strand.
AAAGATAAAAATAGTTTAAATTAATTTAAAATTTAATAAAAAATAACTAATTAAAAAAATCGAAATTATAAAGTAATAAAAAAAATTTTGATTTAATAGAGTTTATCGTCAAAAAGTTTAAAATAACATCAAATATTTATATAAACAAAAAATAAATTCTGACCAAATATGCGAGCTGAAAGCGAGCATTCAACGTGCAGCAAAGCTGATAATCATCGTTCCATTTTGGGAAAACTAATTTTTCGCCTATTAAACAAAGCCCAGCGGGTCATCATAAATTCGAGACCGACAGGTCGAGCGCTATTTTAAGCCAGCGTGCTGGCTGTGTATAAACAAGTACACACAGTGTCAAATTAAAAATATAATAAATAAAAAAGAGAGTCCAAATGGCGAAGCTGCTAGGGCCGGCATAAAATCGATAAGATTTTAGTACATGTCACCCAAACAGAGAGTAATGAGACCGAAGAGCTAGTTAAAAAAAAACTCAATTTTAAAAGTATCTATACTCGCATACATATTGTTTTTTCTTAGGATAATTAAACAATGAATGGGACTTATAGTTAATAAAAAGAATTTTTTTAATTCAATAAATATTAATAGATTTATTTATTTATTGTTTAAATAACTTAAGGTGAGCTTCGGGCTGCATAAAATAGAACTAGGTATTCTTCTTTAATGAATTAATCACCATTAAAATTTAATTTTATTAAAAAGTTAAATTCAAAAAGAAATATCTGTAAAGAATTATAGTTGAATTAGTTTTCTAATTTAAATCAAAATTTTATAAAACAAGAAAATCTCATCCATATTCAAATGTGGTATCTACTGAATATAATATTTGCAAAATATCAATGATAAAATTAAATAATGATATAATTATTTTTTTTTAAATAAATCTAAAGAAAATCTTAAATAAAAAGTCTTAATTTTAATCGTAACTTAACTGAAAAAATTTTGTAAAAATAATTTAGCATATTTTTTGATCAAAATTTAAAATTATTCTATAAAAAAGATTTACTAAAACTTTTCAGTTACGATTTTAAAATTAAGACTTTTTCTATTTAAATCAATATTTTTCAGTTTAAAAGTAATCAATTTATAAAAAATTGCAGTTTATTTTTGAATATTTACAATATGAATCTTATTTATTGTGTGAATCATATGTTTAAATTGAAAAGTAATAATATCAATTTGAAATCGCTAAATTCAAGAAATTTTTAAAATAACTGGTAAAATAATTGACATTAGTTATTTTTTGTTAAGGCAATAACATTAAGTATTCTGAAAAGTTAATCATTTTTTTTAATTAAAAAAAGGAAAAACTTTTTACTTAACACTTGAGAAACAAATATTCATCATTTCTATTGATTTTTGCTAAAAGATTAAGTTGTTCCTTTTAATTCAATAAACTTTTGATCATATTTAAATAGCTAATTTAGTGAAAAATAAGTGAAACTCTAGGAACTTATTTATTTTTTTCAATATAAATTAATTTCAATTAAAGCTAAAAATATAATTCAATACTTAGATTATAAAATAAGATACAATAAGAATAGTCAGCAGCCTAGTATTAACAACTTTAAACATTATAAAGCATGTTCACGTGGTTCCTTAGGCATTTATGAAATTAATTAGATTCAATAAAAATCTTCAAAATTTAATAGCTTCAAAAAATATTAAAATCAATCTGATAATTTTAAGGAATTCAAAATTTTAATAATCAGAATTCTAACTAATTATTTGCAAAACTCGCTAATCCTTGATTGATTTTTTTCTTCAAGATCAAATACCAATAAGCAATATTTTTAATACCAGGTTTATTTGTTTTGTAAATAAAATATATTATTCCAGCCTAATCCAAGTTCAAGCTAAGTATAGCTAGAATTGAACAAAATTATGCTTAATATTTTATTGTATTAAATGCGCATTAAGCCAAGAACTAGTTTCATTGAATTTTTAACATTGTATGATAAACTCTTACATCGTCAAATTATGGATTTTAATCTCTGAAACCAGAAGGAACATGTTATTTAACTACTGAGGGAAATCAATTTAAATTTTGATTGATATGCCTTAAAAGAATAATGTCAAAATTGATAATCAACCGAAAGATTTTGTAATATAAAATAGAGTTTTTAATATCGATTTTATCATTGGAAAAAAAACAGTAATTAGCTCTTACATGATTAAGTAAATTTGTAAAGAACAAGAACACCAGCAGACATAAAGAAAGCACCCGGAGTGTTATTGTTTTAATGGTAAATTTTCTGTTTTGTGATTCAATTTATTTTCGAAATGCTTCCTTTGTTAAATAACATAATAAATTTTTCTATAAAAAAAATATATTAAAAAATTTAATTAAAAGTCAAGGAAAAAGACCGGAAAATAAATCATTTTTTGGTTCACAATTAGTGGTTTTTCTAGACTAATTTAATTTTTTTTCAGTATTTAAAAAAAAGAAAATTTATTAGATAAACATGAATTTAAGCGAGCAGCAAAAGCGAACTTTGCTAAATAAAGACCGGAAAGAAAGAATAGTTAGTCCTTTTGAAAAAGTTTTAAGTCAGATCAAAATGCACACTCAATTAATTTTAACTTTTCTTGGTGTAAGTCTTGGTATTTTGCTCGGTTTTACATTACGCTCGGCTAATTTGAGTAGTGAGACTATTATGATTATATCGTTTCCAGGAGATTTGCTAATGAGAATGTTAAAGATGCTTGTATTGCCTCTTGTTGTGTCGAGTTTAATTACTGGTGTGGCTGTTCTAGATCCAAAAGCATCTGGTAAAATTGGCCTCTACGCCATCTGTTACTATATTCTATCGACCATTCTTGCTGCTTCACTAGGTAAAAGTGAAAACTTGTTTCTTAAACAATAGTTTTTTATTTGTAAAATTTACAGGTATAATACTTGTCATAACAATAAAGCCGGGTGATAAGGAAACCAAATCTGAAGTTGGAGAAGGAACAGCCAAAAGTACTATCACTTCCCAAGATGCCATTATGGATCTTATAAGGTAATAAAAAGAAATTTGAAATTTTTATCTTTGCAAATAGAATTTTATGATCATGTTGGACAATTATTTAAAAACAAAAAAATCTTTTAGTACTTTTTATTCAAAAATAAACTGTAGAGAAATATTTTTATTATTTATTAGCCATTACAAACTTAAATGCAAAATTGTGACATTTTTTTTTTAATCTAGGAACTTGTTTCCGGAAAATTTGATTCAAGCCACTATTCAACAAGGCCAAACTCATTATACATATGAAAAATCCAATTCAATAATCAAGTCTTCTAATTCAAGTGTACTAGGCAATGATAATGAAAAAAAGAAATGGAATTTTAAGTATAATGATAATACAAATATTTTGGGGGTAATCGCATTTTGTGTGGCTTTTGGAATGATCATTAGCAGCATGGGACGCAAAGCCGAAATTTTGCTTCACTTGTTCTTGGTATTAAATGAAATAACTATGAAATTTGTAAAAATAATTATGTGGTAAGATGATTTTATTTAATTTTAATAGTGCAATGGCAAACTAAATTTTTTTTATAAATAATCAAAATTTTTCAAAATGTTTAGGTATGCTCCATTCGGAATTTTATTTTTGGTAAGTGGTAAAATTTTGGAAATAGACGACATGGGAAATACTGCTAGAAAACTTGGTCTATACATGATAACAGTAATTTTAGGACTAATGATTCATTGTTTCATCACATTGTGTTCTTTATATTTTATAATAACTCGTAAAAATCCTTTCAAATTTTATTATGGTTGTCTTCAAGTAAAAATTTAATAAAAGACAAAAATTTTGTTGATTAATTTTTATTTAAATTTGACAGGCTGTTATTACTGGTTTCGGAACATCATCTAGTTCAGCTACTTTGCCAGTAACATTTCGTTGTCTAGAAGAAAATCTAAGAATCGATTCAAGAGTAACACGATTTGTTCTACCCATTGGAAGTACTATAAATATGGATGGCACAGCTCTTTACGAAGCAGTAGCTCCAATATTCATTGCGCAATTGAACGGAAGAAGCTTGAATTTTGTAGAATACATTATTATTAGCTTAACAGCTACTGTTGCGTCTATTGGAGCTGCTAGTATACCATCTGCTGGATTAGTAACAATGGTTATTGTATTGCAATCAGTAGGTTTACCAGTAAAAGACATAAGTTTAATTTTTGCAGTGGACTTTTTCTTGTAATTGAATTCAAACTTTTAATCTTTTTTTTATATTTATTTTTAGAGATCGTATTCGAACGGCTGTAAACATTCTAGGCGATTCAATTGGAGCAGGAATTGTGGATCATTTGTGTAAAAAAGATCTGATACATCAGAATCATGATATTGAAAATCAGATTGATAACGACTTTTAAGTTATAAATTGATTTATTTTTTAAATAAAAATTCATAAATGCCGAAACTAGCTAGAATTTTAATTTTTTTTACTTTAGATTTTTTATTTTATTTAATTTGAATTTAAATTTTTTAATTTTTTAACAGATGAATAAAAAATTTAAATATTATGTTCTTATTCTAAATTAATTTGGAAACAAAAGAAATAACTACTTTTTTGTTTATTTATAATTTTTTACTTTTGAGTAGTTATTTTAGAATAATATTTATTTTCAAGGGTTTTTACAACAAAAAAATTTAAAAAGCAATAATTGCGATAGAATGTATATTTTTAGATAAGCCATAGCATATACTCCGAATTTGGCTTCAGATATTAATAATAATAGCGAAAGATATATAAATTATTTAAATAAAACTCTCTAATGTTTGACAAATTTTGAAAATAGAGATATTCTAAGGACCAAATAAATCTATTGATGTAAATAAAAATATCTTATTTTCCTGCATATTCATTTCATTTAATTAAAACAAGACTGTATTAACAACCAAATATAGATATATCTAAAATCAGCTTAAAATAATAAAAATAAATAAATAATGATAAGCAGTAAAAAATTAAGAAAAGAATTATTAAAAAATAGAGAGAAATAGTGGTGACTCTCTTAAATAAATTAAGGCTTTAAAAAATATATTTTGAAAATCAACCAAAAAAATGCAAAAAGAATATTCAGGAATAATTAATTTCATAATAATTTAACACTTGTTGGATGATTTAACAAATAATTATTGAATTATTGAAAAAATCATCTTTACCATTTTATCTAGTTATTTTATACCCATTTTTAACTAAATAATCATCTATTTCTCGTTTTCTTTTTTGTTCTCCGTTATGCTCGACTATAATTGAAACAAATTCAAATTTTTTTAAATCCATACTTTTTAAAACATTTAATTCAGCACCTTCCAAGTCAAATGAGAATTATTAGATCTCTTTTGTTTATTAAATTTAGATAGAATTTTTTCACGATTACAATTTCACGAATATGAAAAATAAATTGTTGCTTGGATACCAATTCAGTCATTGAAAGTTTTTGATTCAAATACAAACAAAAAGTTTCATAATTTAAAGAAAAATTAGCTGCTTTTTTAGAATTTTTTAACGATTTTATATTATAATTTATAAAAAATGATGCTGTAATTAGCTTTCGTTTATTCAGATTTTAAAAGCAACTCATTTTTAAACTATGAAGCTTTTTGTTTGTGTTTGAATCAAAAACTTACTATGATTAAATTGGTATCGAAGCAACAATTTATTTTTTCTAAATTTTGATTAAGGATGTGTAACTTTTAACAGATCAATATTCATCTGATAAAATATTTAGGATAATGTTTAATTTTAACTTTTTTTAGAAAATTGAAACAAAAAATGAAAAATATTCAACTTAAAATTTCAGTTTTTGTTTTGGTTTTTTTATTAATATTTTTTTTCTTGAAACAAAACAAAACTGTGAAAGAATTCTATTCAAATTTAATAAACAATAGAGATCTAATTATTCAAGAAACAAAACGCTTTGCTGATCAAAGAGTTGATGAATATGATCCAGAATTGATAAAATTTGTTCGTAGTTTGATACACGAGCCATATTCAGGAAATAGAAATCTTACAAATCCTAACAAAAATGATTATAGCCAATATGGTCAAAGTAAATATATGGATGATTTATTAAACAAAAAAGTAGATGGATTTTTTATTGAAGCAGGCGCATACAACGGTGAAGATATTTCGAATACACTGTTCTTCGAAATTCAAAGAAATTGGTCCGGAATTTTGATTGAACCAGTACCTGATCTTTTCGAATCAATTATTTCAAAAAAAAGACATGCTTTTGCTATAAATGTGTGCATCGCTGAAAAATATCCAAATGTGGTAAAATTTAGAATAGCTAAATCAAAGTCTTTATCAGGAATAAGTGATCTTATGTCCAACAAACATCAAAAAAGAGTTGGAGATGTTTATAACGATGTAATGATACCATGTTTTTCATTAAACACAATTTTAGCTAGTCTTAATATTAGAACAGTTGATTTTTTCTCACTTGACTTGGAAGGTGCTGAATTAAATGTTTTAAAAAGTATGGATTTAAAAAAATTTGAATTTGTTTCAGTTTAAATATTATAGTGCAACTTGTGATTATTTATAGTGCAGAATGTATTTGATTCCGAAAAAATTTATTTCATTTTCTAAAATATTTTAAATACTTTCGGATCTAAGTCAGACTTAGAAAGTTTATCTCAAATGATTGTTGGACAAGATCCTGAGCACTGTATTTTAAGTCAAAGATACACTTCTATCAAAATTTATTTTCTCTTTAAAAGCGAACTTGAATTTTTGCTAAAAGAAACAAATTTATGCCACACTAGCGCTTATCGCCAAATACTTGGAGCACAAGAAATGGAGAACCAATGTTGATTGACTTCCTTCAAGAAATATATGCAGCTGCTGGTAAAAAATTGTATAAATTTGTTTTTTTTATTAAAATAACAAAGTATTTTCTAATAAAATAGATAAAATTAAAATTTCATTAATTTTTCATCGATGTAACATGATGAAATGTATCACTCCCAATTGATGTTGCATCAAGCTAATTTTACATGTTTGCATTAGTGTCTCATTTTAAAAATTTTAACCGGGGAATGGGTTCATTAGAAAATAGTTGAATCTATCTTGGCTATTGAGGCCCATTCACTAATCAAGCATTTCTCTAATTACTACATCCGGTAATTCACCTCTTTTGCGATACAATTATATCTCTGATAATTCCATTTTTTCGAATATTATTGAGTCTATTGGATGTAGAGGCCAAAAGGTCCTGTACGAAATTTTAGTCCATATTTCTTGTACAAAGTCGTATTTTATTACTTAGTTCATCTAAGTTTTTTGCTCTTCAGCCATTCTCATACACTTTCCCTTTAAAATGGACCAAAAATCTTCAATTAGTCGTACTTCTGACACATTTGCAGGTTTTCACTGTAATGAGAGCTCACCAAGTCGGGCCAGAACTTATAGTTGCCGTCTGAATGATGCTTTTTAATGAACGGAATGACTTTATAGAGTCTAAATAGACAGCTTGATTGACTACAAGTCAACTTTTTCATATGATTGGCCCCGAAATACCACTCTCAGAAGGACCAACCAAACAAGTGATTTCTACTCAAATTTCTTAACTTGGGTATATATTGTACTTGCTGGTGTTGCAGCAATATTACTTGTGTAAAATATATCATTTCCATTTATTTTACCATGACTGAGAGTGAAATAGGATTTCTTACGTCTGGTTATTAGCTTCGTTACTTAGTTCCTCGCAATTAAATAACACAATAATTCGAATAAAAACTTTATTATAAAAAAAATTATTTTATAAATTATGTTGCATATGAATAATTTTTAATCTGAACGAAAATCATTTTATACTGAAACTCAAATAGCAAGCTTAAATAGATTGCCAGATTTCCATCTAACAAAACATTAGAAAAAAAAGTTTAGCTAAAAAAATTAAGAATGAAAAGAATTATTTTCCCACGCTTATTAAAAATGAAAGAATTAGTTATCCCGAGCAAATTATATGTGTTCCTTTTTCTCAAAGAAATTAACAGAATTTGAAAAAAAGATAAGATTAAATTAAATACTTAAGAACTTGACCGTATTTTTGAGTCTTGGATTAGATAATTTTCAAATAATTTGAAAAATTTTTGAAATGATTTTGGAACTACGAAGATGAAATTTCAAATACTTTTTCAAATTTTATTCCTTCAAAAATAAATGATTATGACATTATAAAATGAGAGAAGAGAGCAGCGATACTTTTGTTTCGGTGTTTCTGAATAAAAAAATTAGTTTAATTTTTGGATCGCGAAAAAAATATTAAAAAGTCTTTGACAAGGGATTTAAGGGATTAAGAGACAAGCTGTATTACCTAGTTTCAATTCATAAATAAACAATTATTTAAAATTGGATGCAAATAGTTTTTAAAAGGGAATAAAATGAATTAAAAAAATGTGTCGGTTGTTTGGAAAAAAGTAAAATTACTAAAAATCTATTAACGATGATTGAATTTTCTGATTATTTTTTAATAAATTTTTAATAAAATTTTAAAGTGGCGTACCACAAGATCCGTTTTAGGACCAATCCTGTTTGTAATCTATATAAATGACTTGTTTGAATCGTTTGAAAATCTCTGTTTATCTTATGCGGATGATTTTAAATTAATCAGAACTGTATATGTCGTAACATTATCATCCCCATAGCTCCAAAAAGGCTTAAATAAACTAAAAGAGTGGTCAAAAGTATGGTCAAACGAATTCAATATACCTAGGTGTAAGTCTATGTAAATTGTCGAACTCACCATGGTTATCAAATGTCAGATGCGGGAGTCACACATACCCTCAAAGCAGCAACTGAAGAAAAAGATCTTGGTGTAATCGTTGCTGATAACTTGAAGTGGAGCAGACAGTGTACAGTAGCAGCTGCAAAAGCAAACCGAATTTTGGGCCAGATCAAAAATTTTTTTTCATATCTCGGCAAAGAGACGATACGAGACGAAGACTTCGCCTAGAATATGCTATAAGCATGTGGTCCCCGTCAGCAAAAAACTGATATCAAAACTCTGGAAAAAGTTCAAAGAAGAGCAACAAAATTTATCAAACCAATTAAGAAAAAAACGTATGATGAAAAATTGTAAGACTTAAATTTGCAGAGATACAGTTTAAATCAAGAATTGACAATGAAGTGCTTGGATTAAATAAAAGCAACGGCTAAGCGAATCATGCGCTGGTTTAGGTTTACTACTACAACTATCTAATTAAAAAATATTTTATAAAAAAAAATAAAAATAAAAAAAATTACAATTTAATTTAAAAAAATTATTATGAAAATAAATAGCTTTTTTAAATTTTTTTTAATTGACCGTGGTATAAGGACTTGATTAATAAATGATATAACACTCATTGTACCCCGGGTTCCTTCACTCTTTCTTTGTCCATTTATACCCATTTTTTAGTATTAGCACATGAGAATAAATATTTAGAAATTGAATCTTTTTGTTTTCTAAATATAGTAATTAATGCCACGCTATTAAAATAAGGATTTTATTTAGTTATCATTGATAATGGTTAAATTTATGTCTTCAAATTATTATGGTTTTAGTCTTAAACAGAATAACTCTACTCAAATATGTTTTAGGCTTTGAATTTTAGAATATTTTTGGAGAGTTTTGTATTTGAAAAAATGTTTGTCACTGTTAGTTTCCTTAGCTAATTTTAGATATTTTTTCCCAAATTTTATCCACAAACAAAATATCTTTATCTTGGATTGCCCTTTCATAAAAAAGAGGCCGACTAGTCTCTTGAATACACTATCTAAATTGCTAGAAAAGGTGATTTAAATAAGATGGACACATGCCTACACAAGCACAGAATACTATCGAATTTCCAGTGTGGTTTTTGTCAGCTAAGACAAACTAATGATCAAATTTTCAAAGCTGTTCAGTCTGGTCTTACTGCTTTTAATCGAAATCAAAAGAAGAGAAGGCATTTGATAAAGTTTGACACAAAGGTCTATTATACAGATCTATTATAGAGATCAGCTTAAGATTCCAAACTACCTTGGAAAATGGATTGCGAACTACCTTATAGAGCTTTGGGGTAAAAATAGGAAATTTCAAATCTTCTAAAAAAATAATCGAATCAGGTGTCCCACAGGGCAGTGTTCATGGGATCAAACCAATCAGTGGAAAAAATTGGGGAACATCTAGTAGAAACAAAACGATAACATACAAAGGACTTTTCAGACCACTTGTCATGTCCATGAACAATCAAAATTTATTAGAAGGTATACAAGGGAAAGCCATAAAGTACTCCTTCAACAAATCTAAATACACCAAATCAACTAGTTATTTAAGGCATTTAATATCAAATAGACATGGTCATTAAATTAGTCTTGTAAGGTCATTAAATTGGCCTCATTTAGAGTATGATTTTCTAATATGGTGTCCATTTCTAGAGAAAGATAAAAGAATTCTAGAAGATGTTCAATGAAGAGCTAATCGTGCTTTTTCTGGTTTAAAAATTTAAACTACAGTCAAAAATAAAATTATTTTAAGATTTTTAATTTGGTTTTTAATTCTTAATCTTTTAGTATATAACCTTATTTGAGGGAATTTTACATAAAATTTATCTTTGTCAAGGTAGATATTCAAATGTATTTTCAAAAAGTTTTTGGTTTCCCTCAAAACTGAATGAAACAGCTAACCATTTGATAGGAGGAAATTTAATAGTCAAGGGAATGGAAGTATATGTATTACATAATATATAATAGAGTTTTAGAGTGTAGGGGTATATGTTGAAAAGTTATTGGTTAATTAAATATTAGAGAACTTATCCCTTAATTTAACCGTTAAAACCGTTAAAAACACTAATTTAAAAAGGGTATAAATTAAAGAGATTTTTCAATTAATTCATTCTTTCATTTCAAAAAATTTAAAATTTTAAAAATTAGTAATTTCAAAAGGAAACAAAAAGTAACTCTGCCGTCTGCAGGTCCCAAGCCCTGGTGAGAAAAGAGGAGGTAGCTGACAGCCACTATAACAACAGCAGGAACATCAGTTGTAGTGGTCTTCTACGTAGTTAGCAGAAGAGCTGTAAGATGGGCACATAGATCTAGAGTCTTTGTCCAAGTCTTGTCGTATGAATGTGCCGCTGGCCCAGACCATCATCGAGTATAGAATCCGAAAGGAGCGGGAGCTTGTTTTACAGCTGACCCTTGCAAATAGACGTAACTTTGGAAGCTTAAAGTTAAGACATTTTCAAATAGAGAATGTCGCTTGGTTTGTGGTTCCAAGCTAGTTGTAAATAGTTGCCGAGTTCGCAGCCATTGAGTGCTCGGATGAGTGGCGCTGTTTATGATGAACGTCCCACTGGCTTCTTAGGGGAAGGCATCAGTCATAACTTTGCCATTGCCGGTCCCCAGCCCGGATGAGAAAAGAGGAGGGTGGCTTTAAAAGAGAAGACTATTGTAAAGTCTTCAATTAATTTTTTAATTAGTAACCATTCCATGAAAAAAAATAAAATTTCATTGAAAATAAATTAAATAGGACTAGAGAAACATCCACTTAGAATATATGTAAAAACATTTTTATTTTAAAAGTTTAAAAAAAATTTTTTTTTTTATAATATCAATTAAAATAGCCAAGCAGTTAATTTCAAAGGTACTGTTAAACTGAATTTGTCAATTAGGGGATATAAAAAAATTCTACCTTTACCAAATGGTGATTTAGTTAGAGGAACAAGAGTAAAAGAATTGAAATTTCGTCAATATCTTGGTCATCATCACTAGCCTTAAAATTTCCGATTTGATTTGATTTAAAATAAATTGGTATTTTTTTCTCATCAAATCTAATACTCAAATTGATTTTTTTAATATATTCATCTTGATAAACCAAAGTGAAACCTTTTTTAAAATAATCCAACTTAGCAAATGTTCTAATAGAAAATCAATTAGATTCATTTACAGATGATTTTCAAAAGATAATTTTTTTATTTTTTAAATATTAAAGAATTGTACATGAAATTGTAAAAGAAAAATATTAAATTAAAAATTTGTTAAAACATAAAATTCAGTTTTTCATTTTTGTACTAAGTTTTCACATTGTCGGCGTTTTCATGTGTCAATTTACAAAAATGATTTTAGACGGTGCTTCAGAACTAATTTTTGACACAAGTTTATTAAATGAAATCCGAAACGAAATTAGACAAACTATTAAGAAAACAAAGATTTCAAGTTAAATTGATTGTTTATTTTTTCTTGCTAATTTTTTTCCAATAAAAATTTTCACAAAAAAATAGATCTTAAATTTTATCTTTATTTATCCTAAGTTTTTTTTTAAAAATCCCTACCAAAATAAAAATTGATAGTTATATCTAAATCTTTTCAAATGCGTAGTTAAATATTAAAAAAATTTTTTTTAGAAAGTACAATGCTTTAACAAAAGTTTGAAATTAAAAATTTTACAAAACTGTAATTATGTGCGAGATTATTTTTTTGATTGTAATTTAAACTGTTTTCCATTTTAGCAATTTAATTTTAATTTAAAATGCTAATAATTTATCGATTGACTAATTTACTCTTTGTCTACACCATTTATGTCTAGCTTTTCTGTCTTTTGATGTAAGCAACGGTTTTGCAACTACGTCGTATGATCTCAAACCAAAATCCAATAATCGATTTGATAATGTGGATTTACTAGCTAGTGCCTTGTTATCTGCGCTCCAATATAAGCCAAGTTTTCTTAGGGACATTTTAGGGTTTGACCGGAACAGCTGACGAAGAACCCATGATACATTTATTATTTCATTTATTTTATTGATTTATTTTTCTCACCTCAATTTTAACACAAAAATTGACTTTCAATTTGAATTCAATTTTATTGTACAACCTTTTGGGCAACAAAATGCATTTTTCTTTTTCATTTGAGTAATACATTTATCGCAAATTTTTATCTCGTTTTAACTTCTTCAATTGTTTGGTCATCCGGGTTCAAAAGAACACTGTCTGAAGATTTGGTAATATCAGACATTTTAGCCATAATAAAGAATAGTTTAAGGATTTGTTCATTTGTAGAAGTATATTTTCAAGATCGTTTTTATAAGAATTATTAAGCGGATTAACAGATAACTAGAATTTGAATTAAGTTGTTAATTAACTAATTAATTAAAGTGCAAATTATATTTTATTGTTTAAGCGCTAAAAAAGTGGAGTAATTATTCAGATTTTAAAGAAATTTTAGATTGTATTAGATTTGTACATGATTGAACAAGTTTTTTTATTTTTGAGAAATAAAAATTAAGTGTGATTTAACTATTTTTCTATTTAAATTTTTTTTTTGTAATAAATGTACTAAGTTTTCACATTGCCTCAAATGATTCCAAATAAAGTTTTTCTATTATAAAATTAAATTTTATTTATTTTAAATATATTTTTTCTAATTTAGTAACATGGTTTCTTTTCGATCATGTTTTCTTGGCTTCGTTACATATAAATAAATTTTTTTTTAGTTTTTTAAAATTAGAGCTTATTTAAATAGTAAATAAAAATAATTTTTAACTTGAATTCTTTTCTCTTGATAGTTTATTTACTAAATTTAAAATTTGTTTTTTTTAATTTAAAAAAAATTTTTGAAGATCAAGTTTTAAATGAAATTTCTTATTAGGAAAAAAAAGATTTAAATCATTATAATTTTTTATTTTAAAGTAAAAAATTTTGGAAAATTTGGGCTGAGGGTTATTAATAGATTATTTTTAACTTAGAAACTCATTTAGTTACATAACTTTGAGAGAGCTCTCTGTAAAATACTTTACACAGTATCTATTTTCAATTCTAAGAAACTAAATTATATATATTTTAAAAATCTTTCAAATCAATATTCATACTTCATTATTTTTTCAATGATTATACATTTAATTTGAATATAAACTATTTCTAACAAGTTGAATTTTTTTTCTGTATTCACCATTTTCAGCTGATGGATATTGTATCAACCAATTTAGAAATCTTTCATACATATCTCTTTTTAAAGGTCTTAATTTTATTGCCTCAATACAACGTTCTTCAAGTTCATTTTTTAAATTTTGCTTTTCTTCATACATATTGTATTCATGCTTATATTTTAGGTTATTTCTTCTCATTGAATTTATTTCCGTACTGTTAAATTTTTCAGTATTCAACTCAAGTATTTCTGAGTTATCTGTCCCTAAAGTACCAATTGATAAGGGAGTTTGATCACGAACCAAAAATTTGTCAATTGAACTTTTGAAAAAAGTTGCTGCATAGAGTGCGCTTCCACTAACAACAGCCTCGTCTTTATTTAATCTTTTGTCTATTTCGCTTCTATCAAAAAAATTCTTTATTATTTTTTCTATTCTTGGTATGCGAGATGATCCCCCTACAACAACTATATTATCTATACTTGTTTTCTTGATTTGACTAATTTTAAATAATTCATTTAATTTTTCTCCAATTTCTTGAAACAAATCTTCACACAGCTCCTCAAACAATTTTCTTTTAATGTCTATTAAAAAGTCTTTGTCATGATACAAACTATCAATTTGTATTCTTGTCTCTGAATTAGTGGACAAAAAACGTTTGGCTTTTTCACATTCTTTTCTAAGCCTTTCTACTGATTTTGAACTCTTTGAAATGTCTAAATTAAATTTTTGATAAAATTGACGAATACAGTATTTAAGAAGCCGAATATCAAATTCATCACCACCTAAATTTTTTCCACCAGTCCTTGTTTGAACTTCTGATATTCTTTTTTTAATTTTAATAATGGACAATTTTAAACTTCCAGAACCTAAGTCAAAGAAGAACACATTTTTATTTTCTGCAAAATTAGTTTTAAATGAATATAAAACAGATGTGGCAGCAGTATCGCAAATCAAGCTCACAATATCTAAACCAGCTATTTTAGCAGCATTTTCAATTGATTTTATTTGAAATAAATTGAAAAAATCAGGAAACGAAATTACAGCCTGACAGACTTGTTCTTTCAAAAAAGTCTCAGCCGATTCTTTTAAATTTAGCATTATCATGGCCAGAATTTCTTCAAAATCAAAAATTCTTGTCTCATTTTCAAAATCAATTCGTATCATTGGTTTATTTGTTTTATTCACAATTTTAAAATTTCTTTGTCTGTTTTCATTAATTATTCTGACCTCATTAAAGTCAAGATTAATTAGCTGTTTAAGAGAATAGACTGTATTTTGTGGATTGATATTTATTTTATCTAGAGCTTGATCTCCGATTAGGCAAACCTCATTTGTAAATGATACAACTGAAGGTGTTGATGGATTGCCTTGTCTATTTGGAATTATTTTAACATTTTCATTTCGATACACAGCTATTCTGGAATTTAAATTACCTAAATCTAAACCAACGACATAGTTGCATTTTTGTAACATTTTAATTTTAATCTATTAAATTTTTTAATTTTTAGTCTTTAAATAGTAAAAATTTTGTTTTCTATGTTGTCAGGCAACATTTTAAAACTTTATTCTTGGAAAAATTTAATATTTTTTGAAAGAAATGTAAAAATCGAATATCTGAATTATTTTATTATGAATTTTGAATTTTAAAATAAAAAGCTTAAATTTCTCTTGCCTTGTTAGTTTTAATTTAACGAGGTAAAATAAAATTTTATCAATTATAATATAATAATCGATAATTCATATTTTATTGCTTCATTTTAGCGTATGAAAACAACAAAAAATAAAATTTTTCAATTTAATGGTAAATTAAATTTTATTTTATTGACAAATTGAAAATTTTCTATTTTAATTTATTTTTTTTTAAATTGCATTTATTTTATTTTTTTCGCAGAATTTTTATTATTCAACATAATTTTAATAAAAAAAAATTTAAATAAATTATGATTTATAAACTAATATATGACTTTTTTTAAAATTAATTACCGTAATTAAATAAAGAAATTCAAAACAAATTCAGTTTAAAGGCAAATATTTTAGAAAAGATGCGACTTGTGAGCATTAATTAGGTTTAAACTCGTCGCTAATAACGATAACAAGCCTAAAAAAGGGGGCTCAAAAAATCTAAAAAAGCCTTAATAAGATATTAATTAATAAATTATTATTTCAAACTTTTGGAATCTTTATTTTAATAAATATTTAAAAACATAAATTTTTTGAATTTTTTTAATGAGTTTAAATTTAAATGTACTTTAAGAAGTTGATGTTAGTTTAAAAAAAACCCATGTTTGTAAAAAAAAGCGCGCCTATCAACAAATCTATCAAGAATTTTTAAGAACTAAACAGAACAAAAAATTTATTTTACGCTTTTACTCTATTAAAAAATAAAGAAAAAAATTCAACCATCGAAATTATAAAGTTCTGTCTCGTTCCAAATGATGTCATGGACGACCACTGGGTGAAAATTTTTAAGTTTTTCAGTTAAACACTTTGGATATAGACAGTCTTGAACATTTTTATTTATTTTAAGCATCTATTAGTTCATATTAATTAGATTA
>PJRA01000160.1:615193-634014 GCA_016987375.1 Brachionus koreanus
TGTCGTTAGAAACAAAAAAAACGAAAAGCCTACTATAGCGGGATTACGTTAGTCTTCCTGCTTTGTCAGTTTAGTTAAACTAAACTTGACCGTAGAATATTAACTATTATTATTATTATTATTATAGGCCCCTTTTTAAAAAATTGAAACTAAAATATTTTTTGATTGAAATAAAATTTTATAAATATTTGATAAAAACTAAGCATCTTGTTTTTAATTTTTCAAATTTTTAATTAATTTTTTTCACAAAAAATATTAAATTTGTCTGCATAACTTAAATCGTTATTTTTTTTAATAATCAGCTAAAAATCATTTTTTAATATTTATTATTTAATGTTCAGAATATTACGCCAGATTCGACGATGAAAATGGTATTGAATTGGTACACAATTTCGAAAAACAAGAAATTTATATGAATCTAGAAAAGAAAAGCATTTTTTAATCTTGTTTAAATTATATCTAATTTGATAAATTCTTGTTTAAAAGCTATTATCATATTTCATAAATACTATAATATTAGTATTAGTAATAGTAATTTAACTGTGACGTGATATCACGCAAGCGCGTCAGATACTCCCCATGGCAGTTTTAAATAATTACAAAATTATTTAATTAATATAATCGAATTTTTAAATAAAAATCAAATATTTTTTTAAAGGATAAAATTTGATTAAAAATAAAACGAGAATATTTACTGTAATTGAGCTTATCTGCTTACTTTTCAGTTTGAAATCTAAAAGAAAAAATTCACCTTATTTTTAAATTAAATTTTTCCTTTCGTCAGTTGACTCATCTTGTTAACTTTAGATTAATTTGAGAAAGTTGAAACTTTTGCTCTACTAAAGAAATAATAATCAATAAACATTAGTCTATTTGGCTTCCAAATAATCTGAATTAATCTTTAATGTAAAGAATGAACTCAGAATAAATCAAATAAAAAGTTTTATCAAAAAATTCTTTAATTTCTCCAAGTTTATTAATCAAAATCTTGCTGTTTATCAGTGAGAACTAATAAGAAGTTAGTTAGTTTATAAATTTAATATATTATTTTATCGAGCTTCCTAGTTCTAATTAAATTCGTTAACAAATTTTTTTATATATTGAAAAGTTAAGTAATTTAATCTAAAAAATCAAGTTTTATGATGATCGATCATTCTCAATGAAAGGCAAAGCCGTTTAACTGGACTAAGTACTGTCAAATAAATAGAAAATAATTTAAAAAAACAAGTGAAGATATTATAATTTTTATAAATTTCTAAGAATTTTATATAATTTCTATAAGATATTATCAATTATTATCCATTTCTAGATACTTTAACCAAAATTGCATTAAAAAAACCTAAATTATTTTGGAAATTTATCAATCATTCAAAAAATAACTGACTTAAAAAGTGAAATATAAATACAATTTATTTTTAAATTTTTTCGAATTTTATTGTGTGTTATAACCTTTCTCGATAAATGTAAAATTATGTTGAAAATTTACTTGGCATCTTTGCTTGTGCATTAAATTTAATTATGGTAAATTAGAAGTTTTTAAATATAAATGTCAAAATTGATTGCCAAAATTTGACCACAACTAAATTTTTTTTTAAATACTCTGGTTTTTCAGGTTTTTTAAAAATATCTTTTATTAATAAATTTTGCTAATTGTTAGAAAATGTAAAAACTTATTTTTTTTAAAACATTTAAAATATCCATCAATTTTTAAATCAAAAACATAAAGTTTCTCACCACTTCTGAAGAATCCAATTCTTATTTAGATAATCAATAAAATTCTTAAAACATTAAAAAAATTTCTTAGAATAAACTTATTTAAAATTTTGACGGTTTATTCGATTACCATAAGAAATAATAATAAAAAAATTTTAAATAAAAAATAACAACATATTAATTTTTACTACTATTAATTTAGACCAGGAATATTAAGCTTTAATTTTTAAGACAATTTAAGATAGACAATTTGACTACAAGTTTTAGATCTGATCATGTTTACACTATTTAAAACAAGCTTTAATAAAGTTAGCAGATTAAATTTTAATCAAAAATAAGTAACTTATTCAGATATTAAATAGGATTGGAATTTCGACATTTTGAAAGAAATTTACTTGAACCTTAGTTTTTTTTTTAGTGTTACATCACAACATATTTTAGCTATTAAAAGAATTTTAAAGCTCAGCAAAAAATATTTTGTAAGATCGAAATACAAGTCTTCCGAAAAAATTTGATCATTTTGTTTACTTAAGATAATTCTTGAATCTATAAATAATTAATAAAATCAATCTTAATGCTTGGTATTCCATTAAAAAACAAACAACTTGAAATATTCGGTCTTAATAGTGTCTGTTCTCTATTAATTTTAAGAAACACTGTAAATTCAGCACTAATACTTGAAAAAATTGAATATTAATTTAGAGCACTTAAAGCAAGTTTAGCATGGGAATTAACCAAAATGTAAGATTTAACAATACTTGAATACTAAAAATAAAAGTGATTTAATAAAATAGAATAAGATGTTGACGCTATATGCAATTTAAATTACTTGATGGATCGCTAATCATTTGACAAGCTAATTTCAGCATTTTTTAATTAAATTTTAAGAATTAAAAAAAGTGCTATTTCTCCTAAGTTAAAAATTTTATCGAACCTAAAAGGTAATTCTAATATGCTTTATTGCACAATCTATATACTAATTTTTCCATGTTCATTTGGTATAAAATTAATTTTGAAACATTTTTCATTTGAATTTATCTTTATTTTTTGAAGATAAAAATTTAAAAAATCCAGACAAAATCAATTGATTTTCTAATTTATTCAAGAACATATTATTGTTTAAGCACATTTAAAGATGTCTATTAATTTATTGATAACTTTAATATTTATTTGTATGTTTTAAATTTAGACAAACTCTAACTCCTTTTTAACTAGCTAAAATCATGCATTCACATAAAGAATTAAAAATGTAAATTTTAATTCAATATTTCTTTAATATCCAAAACGTGATACTACTGCAAATCATTTTTTTCAGCAGTCTATTTACTAAAATGAATTTATCGACTTAGTAGCAAAATCATCTGCATCAACTCGTGCATTTAACATTTTCTTTAAGCAATTAATTAATCCTTCTAAATAACATATATAAATATTCAATTTTAAATTTTTTGAGATCCCGAATATGATCGATTGTCTAATTGATAAAAGTTCTATTTAAAAAAAAAATAATTTTATTTTTAAAATCTACTCGATGTTTTCTATCCATTTCCATATTAATCTTATACTACCATTTTAGTACTTGAACATTTTATTCTTAAAAATCCTTAATCATAACTATTAAAATATTGAATTCTTTTTTTTGTTAATGATTTTTAGCAAAAATGCTAACTTTAAGTATCAAATCAGTTTTTTATTTTTTAATAACAGGTTTGAGACACTAAGGAAGTAACACGAAACACAGAAACATGGCAAAACATATTTTTTCAATTGAAAATTGGAAAATTACTTGAGAATTAATTAAAAAAAATTGAAAATCAATTAGAAATTTTATTTGTCTAAATCAAAATTTATTAAAGATTAAATTACATTTTAATTTAAAATTATGTATATCGTTAAGTTTTTCAGTTTTTTGAAGATTTAAGATAGCTTGTAACATTCAAATTTCTATCATTAATCAATTCTTTAAATATTTTTGTTGAGGCATCCTTAAAATTTCTTATTTATAAATTATAAGATTAATAAAAATTTAGAAAATATGCTAATAAGTTGTCTTTTTTTAATGAAATTAGATGAATTAACAATTGTTTTAAAGCCATTTCTTTATTTTTAGAAATTGATATCTTAGAATAAATTTGAAAAATTATGGATGGATAGTTTAATTGAATAAAATCTAAATGATTTTAATAAATAGCTTTAAAATTAAAGAATTTTTGAACTTGAAGATTTTTACGAAATTTTACTTTTACTATTAGCTGATATTTAAATTGATTTTAAATTTATTATTAAAAAAAAATTTAATTAGTTTTTGATTAATTAAATAACTAAAAATTCGATTAATTTTTTTTTAAAAAGAAAAAATTTGAAAATAATTTAATCTTTGCAAAATTTAGTCTATAGAGAAGCTAGAAGTTAATAATAGAATTTTTATAACCTTTTAATCGTTCAATTCTTAGCTATGCTCAATTTTTTACTATTAATATCTAATTTCTAAACTAAACAAAAACGAAATACTTTAACTTCTTTTCATATTTATTTTCTTTAACAAGCTCTTAATCACTGTCTCTCTCTATTCGTTTAGAACTAAAATCTTAAAGAATTTATAAAAGTCCTAGTGGCTTCGCTGTTTTATTTTTTTTTTCGGGCTAATTTTCTTCTAAAATCCACATTTAAATTCAATTTTTAGAGTTTTTAAAGGGATTTTCAACAGATGGAATAGAGTTATCTCACTCTTTTGTTTACAACCCTTTTAATTTGCTCAATTAGAACCAATTATCTTTTAAATTTTTGACTCATTGTTCTTTAATATGATAAATTTTGATTTTCTTAAATAAATTTTTTAAATTAATTTTTTGTCAAAAACTTAATAATTTTAATTTTATTCTACTTTATTGAATGCAAAATTTTCCTATTCAATTTTAGGAAATTCATTGGTATAAACAAATTTTTTGAAAACCACTTCTTTTGAATATGTGCAATTTTTTTTTTATTTTTTGAAAATCAACTTTTGCTCAACTTTCTTTAATTTGGCTAGAAATTTTCATTTATCTTAGTTACTTAATTGTTTATGTTTTAAAAAAACTTTTAAGTTTTATTGAATCGAGGAAGTTTGTGCAACAAAAACTTTAAAATTATTTTAAAAATTCTTTAAACAAAAACTGTTAAAAGTTTAATATCTTAGGAAAATTAGCTAGTTTTAGCTTTTAACGATTTAGGAAATAGCTTAAAAGAATAAACCTTTTAAGAAAATAGCAGCCAAGACTTATTTATTTGAAATTTATAATCTTCCTATAGCTGATGATAGATTTAAAAAAAATTTTTCAAATAAAAAGCTAGTAAAAGTCGAATAATTATAATAGATTCAATACCAATTTATCATTTTTGAACTATTAAAGATTCATTAATTTTAGAAAATCAAGTAGGGTGCTTTCAAATTTTGGTTAATCAATAAGATCATGTAAATATGTTTCAAAGATGAAATATTTCAAATAGAAGGAGAATTTAATTCTGTAATTATTGTATGATTAAAAATAGAAAAGGAATTTAAAAAAAAAATAATGAAACAGCTTTACTATTTACTTCTGTGATGTAATGGTTCGAACACCCGACATCCAATTAGGAGGTCGTGAATTCTGCACAATCTCTTCAGCAAAATATGGCGACAAGAAATTACACCAGAGGATTGGTCAAAAGTACAGAAAGTTTTTAGATGCTACATAACATTATGATGATAATAACATGATGTCTTTAGAAATAGATTTTTCATGGTAGGCTTTAAATTTACAAGATAAAAAAAGAAAAATTTTTTTTTCATCTTTTTCTTTTTAATTTTTTTTAATTCAGTCAGTAGTGTGTACAGGAGTCAGACAAGGTTGCGTTCTCACTCCGACACTATTCTTAATAGTGATTGATTATGAAATGAAGAAAACAACTGTCGGTGCGAAGGTTATGATCTGGTGTAAATATCTAGTAAAGAAGAACATATGCATATGAAGACACAAGATCTGACAAACAATGCTAAACCAACTGGACTCGAAATAAATGAAGCCAAAACGAAAGTTATGTGCATAGACACTAAATTGGATATCTCGATCACCATTGATGATTCACAAGTCGAGTGTGTAAACGAATTTACATAATTAGGAAGCACTATCACTGGGAGCACAAAGAGAAATTAAGAAAAGATTTGCTAAAGCAAAGATTACTTTTGCTTGAATCCGACTGGCATGGAAATCAACCAACTATAGCAAGGAAATAAAACTCAAACTGTACAATTCTGTAGTAAAAGCAACACTGATGTACGGAAGTGAATGCTGGGGAATGTGTGAATCTGATAAAAGAAGTCTGAACACCTTCCATTAAAGGATTCGGGGGATACACTGGCCTGAGACACTGTCAAATGCTGAACTATACAAAAGAAAAAATTCATTAAGAACAAAAGATTACGATGGTTTGAACATGTACTTAGAATGAAAGAATAAGAAAGAAAAATATTTATTTACTTGGTTTTTCTTTTAAAAACTATGCTTATTTTTTAAAATTTTAAAATAATTTAAACAAGTAGTATTAGAATCGAAATCTGATCCTAAAAAAAAGCAATATCATAAATTAATAAACGATCATTTAATCTCTGTGGAGTAAATTTTTTTGATATTTTTTTATAAACTTTAATTAAAATTTTGCTAAATAACTAATATGCAATATCATGAATTTTAGATGAGATTGATTTTTCATGGTAGGCTAGGTATTAATTTTACAAGATAAAAAAAAAGAAAAATTTTTTCTTCATCTTTTTCTTTTTAATTTTTTTTAATTAAAAAGGAATAAAAATTATGTTATAATTAAAATTCATTAATATTCATTATAATTATATGAATTAGCTTAATTTAAATTAAAATTAATTTGAGAACTAAATTAAAAGCATTAAAAATTCTCAACTTAAAATTAAGTTTTAAAATTTATAAAAAATATTTTTTCATCTAAAAAAATAAATATTATTAGATTTGATCTGTTTGTTTTTTTCGGAAAATTTTTGTCTAACAATTAATTCACAAATTTTTACCAGATAATATGAGAACAATAGTCAAATTTAATTAAAAAAGAGACTAATTTAAATTATTCAAGATTAAATTTTTACAAAAAAAATTTCACGATTTCATTCCGTTTATAATTACATTTCGGAATCTAAATTATCTTATTTAAACGTGGTGAAATCTAAGTTAATTCCTTTTTTTTGTCACAATCAAAAGATTTCAACGACAGATTTTCCCTAGAAATGTTTTTTTGAATAGTCACAAAATTTTCATTGAATTTAAAGCTTTCAAAAAAATTAAGGAAAAAATACACTTTAAACTTGGGCGTTATGAATTTTGGAACAAAAATCAAAAACAAGACTTTAAAACTGAAAATTTGTTTTAATTTTCCGAATCATTGAAAATCTTTGAATAAGAATTTATTTTTAAATCGAATTGGTAAAAATTAAAAAAAACTACAAAACAAAATAAAATTGTTTTATTTTATTTACTCTTTTTTAAAGAGAGAGAGCTTGAAAGTTTAAATTTTTTTAGAAATTTGACCATTGATAGAAAGTTTTGAAAATTATAAATATTTTCAATATTTTTGGAAATAAGAGAAAAAAAAAACAAAATATAAAACCTTAATGGTTACATAAGTGTGTTTTCTTTATTTTTTTAAATAAATATGTTCATATGACAACGAGTTAATTATTCTAAAAAATATTCAATTAAAAACATAACTAGAGATACACGATATCATAAATAGGCAAAGGGTTTCAATAGGAATAGAATTATATTCGAAAAGACTCAAAAAATAAAAAATAACACAATGTGCAGATGGGGATGTCTAACCACTGATACTGTATTATCTAATTGATATAGAAAATTTTTTATTTTACTTAAACCACTAGACTTATGCATGTAAATGGTGTGGCACGCGATTTTGCTTAGAATGTCATAGAGGTGATTTTAATGGCGAAATGAAAGTCACAAAAGACGCTACTATATGCAAAAAATGCAAACAAGTAATTATTTTTAAACAATGAAAACAATTTTTTACATTTATTTTTAGACTGGCTGCATTGGCCCTCGTGTTGAATACTTTCCATCAAAAAATAATAGCAAGAATATAAAAAAAACTTCTAAAAAGTGATCTAATCATTTTATTCTTTAATTTTAATGTAAATACAATATTAATAAAAATATAAAAGTGTTATGACTTATTTAACTAATTGAAAATTGATTCTATATCCAAGGAAATTGAGATTTTTCTATTGTTTACTTATTAATAAATAATCTTATTTTTCGGAAAATTTCAGTGGAAATTTGTTCCTGGTTTATGAACTACACATTAATTTTCTCAGCATATTTTTTGATCAATTAAAAGCTGGCTAATCTATAAATATATCTATTTGATCTCTTTGAAAAAAAAATAATTAAATTTTTAGATTTACTTCTGGAAGTAAATTTATTTTCCATCAAGATATTTAAATATTTTCATATTAAACAAAATGTATCAAACAAATTTTATATTCGGTTTCAAAAGTTAGTTTTTAAAACAAATTTACTAATTTATTAATTTTTATGGTACTGTTCACTCTGGAGATTAAATAAATGAACTGAGGCATTAAAAATTTTTGAATAAAAAACCAAAACAAATATTCTAAATTGAAAAATTTTTTTTAAAGGGTTTAAAAAATCGGTTTTAAAACTCACCGTTTTTTTACAGTACAATGCCTGTAAATTACTTTATATATATATATATTTTTTTTTTAAATTAAGAAAAAAAATGAAAGAAAAAGTCCAGTCTATTTTGATGGTATTTAGTGTTGTTTTACATCTTCATTATGTGTGTTTTGATTCCTATTTTTGCCTCAAACATCTTATTGCAAATTGATCATTTTTTTATGTTTTTTGGTTCTTCTTTTTGTATATGAATTTTATCTTCTGTGGATGGCCTAGTCAATCTGTAGAGTTCTTGTTGCATTAAAATTGAAAACTTGATTTTAATGTAGATCCAAAGCTATAACATGTTTTAGCAGCATGCGGCTTAAGTAAAGAATGATTTAAAATGGACAAAATAGTGTTTAATGCAAGTGCCCATTTTTTTAGTTAAGATTAAATTTTCTTTTAAAAAATTGATCAATTATGTTTAAGTTATTTAAAAATATGTTTTATTAACATTTAAAAGATATTAATTTTCTGAAGTTATCATTCGAAAAAAAAAGTTTTTTAACACTAGAAGCACCAAACGAGTCATTTGACTCGTTTAAAAAATTTTAAATCCTCATATCTTTTGAACAGATTTTCAAATAAATATATTTTTTTAGAATTATGTAGATTTTAAAATATCCTTTGAAAAATGACATTACTTTATAAAATTATTAGAGTTTTTTATAAGATATTTTTGAATTAAAAAAAACGTAAAAAAAAGCTTGGTGCTTCTATTTTTTGAATAAAATATTCCAATCCTTTGATTGTCAATAAATGATTTATGGAAAAATTTACAAATTCTTCAACAATTAATTTTTACAATTTTTCTTAAGTTAAGTTTTTTAAAATATTAAAATTACTCTTTTTTAAAGAGTAATAGTGAAATTAATTGAAGCATTAAACACATTTGACAAAAAATAAACTGTTTTAAAAATTAAAAAGAACAAAAAACAAAAAACTTTGTTTCCTTTTTAAAATAATGATTCAAAATCCGGTATTGTATACTCATTATTTAACGCATTTAAGAATTATCTTCTCCTCTACAGAGAAAAAGAACTACCGTATTTCATCCATTAAAAAAAAGTTCGTTCATCAGAGTATATCTTCTATTTGAAAATATTTTAGTCTAAAAAAGTGACTCAAATAAAAAAATTTGTCCATTTTTTTTTTCAATTGGAAACAAGAAAATACATGTTTTACTTGACAAACAAAAGGTGAATTTTCTCTTAAATGAGACACATTTTTTTGAGAAAAGCAGCTCAAATAAAGCAAAATTTTTGAATCAAATACTAGCAAGTTTCTTCTATTTAAAAAAAAAAAAAGAAATTTTAATAGTTTTGGCATTTTACAGCCCGGGACAGTTCAGAGTGGATTATATCCCTCTTTTCAGTCCTAATGTCTTCTATTTGTGGTTAATTGAATTACGGTATTAATTTTTAGAATTAAATTAGCCGTTGACAAAAAAATTTTTGAAATAAAAAAATAAGAAAATATTTATTCAACAACTAAATATTGAAAAAAGTTTAGGAATATCAAAATAATAGTTTTCAATTAATTAATTAAAAAATAATATGATAATTGAGCATTCTGGGACACGATAAATTTATCGTAATAGGGACATTTTTTTCATTGCGTTTTCAATTGCTTTCAATCTTGGCTCCGTAAAATATTCATCACTTATATTTCGGTTCTTATTTTAAATTAATTTTAAATTTTAAAAATTTAAAAGAATTTAACTCTTACAAATGGCTTAATTCCAACAAGAGTATCTTTGCATTTAATTATTGTGAATTGTTTCATAAAATTGGCATCTTTTTTAAGTGAATACATGTATTTAAATTCATTCGGATATTCACTAAAACAGGCTATTTTTATTGATTCTTTAAAAAAAATTTAAAAAATTTTTAGTTTTATTTTTATCAAAATACCATCAATTGAGTCTACATTAACTAATAATGTACTGTTGTCTTCGAGATTAATTTTGTTGGTCTGTCCACTTGGAGGCAATTTTTTATCTAATTTAGATTTTTCTCTAGCTTTTCTTGGTTTGTGATTAGTGCTTATTGCTGGTGATTGTTGAATTTCATTTGGAATTTTTTTTTTTCTAGGAGCATACTTGCGTTTGGCGACTGGCTCTTCAGCTGAATTATTTTCAGTTATTTTTCTTTTATTTGGTTGTACTAATTCACTAGTTTTATCTACACCATTGACTAAAAGTTGCTCAATTTTCTCTATAGATTCCAAGGTAGCAGTTTCGCTGCTGGTTTCCTGGTTACATTTATTACCTTCAACAATATTAAATATTTCGCTAATTTTCAATTTTCCGATTTTCTTAGCTTTAGCTTAAATAAAAATTTCTTTAGTTTTTTAGCTAATTTATTAGAAATTAAAGATAATAATTATATGAAAATTTAATTTTTTTATATTTTTTTAATTTTTTAGTGAACTTAGCTGTGAAATAATCAGCACACTTCGATTCTGAACTAGCTTAAAATTTAGAAAGTATTTTGAAAAAATTCTTGAATTTCAATTATATTATGATTATTTAAAGTTAAATTTACTTTTATTTGAAGACTTTTCATTGTTTACAGTCGTATTACTTATTTGACTAATAAAATTTTTATTTTTGATAGTTCGCTTTTTTTTGCACATGTTATTTTTAAGATAATAATTAATACTAAAATGTGAGCCATCATTAGATTTAGTATTTTTTGTAATTAAATTTTGTAACTTTTTTGTTTTTTTACTGTATTTTCTTCTAATTCTTCCAGATTCAATAAGGGCTGAGGATTTCTTAGGTTTGATCGAATTATTCTCTAACTTGTACATTTGATTGTCGCTATCTGTCTTAGGCTTTCTCCCTTTTTTGCCAGCCGATTTAGGCTTTTCGTTATTTTTCAATTGATATTTTTTGTATTTAGAAATTAGTTTATTAACAACTGGTGTATAAATTCCAATTTTAGCCAAGAGAGTTAAACTTAGCTGTCCGTTTCTTTTTCTATCAATAAACTCTTCAACCATGTCCCTTTTTTCAAAAATTTTGTCAATTATAGATGCTAAAAATCCTGTTCCAGAACCGAATTTGGGAGTTGTTGGTACGATTTCACCTTTTTCAGTATAAACAGTAATATCATGATTATCGTTTTTGCTTTTTCGTTTTTTAAACAGAAATTTTATAAATTCTTGTATTTTTTCTGGCTGAGATTCGAACCATTCATTTTGACGCTTCCAATTCATTAGCTTGGTGTATCTGAACAAGCAAGAATGATCTGTTCTACCTGGGAATTCGCATGCAGCTATTTTTGACCATTGACCACCATATTTATCGACTAGATTCAAAAGCTTTTGATCTTCTTGTATGGTCCAGTTTTTGTACTTATCTGGATTCAAAAATTTTAGCTCATAGCGTTCTTTACATTGCAGAGCAGTTCTTGTTCCAATGTATTCGCTAATTTCCTGCCAATTTTTGGCAGAAAAAAAGTGAACCGCCTCTTCGAATGCTTGGACTTCATTAGCTGTCCAACGACCATGATTTAAATTTGGATCTATTTTTTGATGATGACTAAATACATTATTTCGGTCTCGGGTACCATTTAAATAGCATACTAAAAATGTTTAAAAAGTATTTTTAACTCAAACGCCCATAATTTAAGCTAATTTTTACAGTAATTGTACGGCACAAAATATCCTTGTCTATGAATTTTAACAAGTTCTAGCAATTTATTTGATTCTTCTTCTGTCCAGTCTCTAGCAAATTTTATTAGGAATTTACTATTAGTTATAATCATTAATGTGCTAACCTTTTGCAGTATCGATCAACAGTCTTTTCATGATAGCGTTTCATGCATAGAAATGCAGATCTGTTTGTCTAGAATTAAAGAAAATTAATAAATTAAAATGATTGTTTTTAAAAATTTTCTTTAAAAAAGGTTTTTTTAAAGAAAAAGTTTAAATAGTAATTAAGATTAATAATATAGCTATTTTAATTAACATTTTAGATTTTCTTCTTTATTCTAAATTTCACATTTCCTTTTAATTTTTAAACAATTCGAAAAAAAAACAACATGAAAATTCAAACATATTAAAACATAAATAAAACTTTTATTTAAAGATATATTTAACTTTATTTTTAGCAATTTCTGTAGTAGCTTTGGCTAGTAGCAGATTTCAGAAATGATAAATAAAATAGTGTTAGAAGATTGACTAGATCGTTGTCAACACAAACAAAAGATAAATTTGTAGAGTTTATAATCTTTTCTAATCAAAATAGATTTAATTTTTCGATATCAACACATATACATTTTTAGAACACAAAAACAAAGGTTATTGGTAATGAATTATGGTCAAATGAATTACTTTAGGGATTTTATTTTAGAGAAATTAAAAAGAAAGAAGAAAAAAAAAAATTTTTTGATATTTTTTTCCTGTTCATTTTTTACTTAAATATATTTTTTTTAATAAAAAATCTAATATTAATCTTTAATACATCATTTCTATTCTAAAATATTTTAAATGTTTTATAAGTTTTAGTCTTATAAAACTTCACTAGTCAAAAAGTCCAAAAAGTCAAGTTTGCTATGATTTTGCAAATTTTATAATTTTATAATTTTTGGCCAATTTTAGTAAAATGCTATAAAAAATAATTTTTTAATTAGAAACGCATAGACAAAATTATTGCCCCTATCTTTCATATTTCATTTTCAATGGTCAAAAATATTTCTTTTTAAAGAAATTTGTCCTTAAAAGTTAAAAACGAACATGTCATTTCAATTTATACCTCCTTAATTTGAAAAATCATTTTATATTTTTTCAAATTTCAAATTCTTTTAAAATTATTTAATCCTAGACTAAAATATCAAATATTCCCAAGGTTCTAATTTAAATAAAAAAAAAATTTAGAACAAAATTAAAATTGATAATCAAGTTGTTTTAATTTTTGTTCCAAAATTCGCAAATGTGATTTAAATCATTTAAAATCAATAGCTTGTGATGAATTCTATATTTTAGCATTTCAAAAAGCGTTTGTAATTATTTATAAGAAATCTGAAAAAGATAAAATTCATGTAAATTCAAAAAAAGCGGTCAAATTTTTTTCAGACAAGAAATTCTTAGTAAATAGAAGAAAAAAATTGATTTAAGTAAGCTAAGATTTTTTCATTAATATTTTCCTAATAAAAAGCATTATTTATTTGTTTAATTTTTCATCAATTTCTTAATTTTAAGAAAAGAAAATCTATTATTCAAAAAATAAAATTACATTTAAGGCTAATGAAATTTGATGCCAATTTTTCTCATTAAATTCCCTAGCTAAATCGATCAGTTGCGAATTTTCTTCATTTGTCCATTTATTTTGATTAATTCTTGGATCACAAACATTAATCCATATGAGCTTGCACTCATTAGCAGACCAATTACCGTTCAACTTAAAAAAATTTAGCTGAATCTTTTATTCTCATTACTCTAAAAGTTACGTCAACATTTGAAATTTTTAACCAGTCGATTTTTTCCGAGTCGATATTTTCCAAAATTTTTATTTCAGACATTGAACTTAAAAATATTTTGGAATAATTTTTCCAAATAAATTTTCTAGTTAAAAGTTAATACTCTATTTTTTTAATTTGAACTCGACATTCTCGCATCATTGCTTGGGCTGATTTTAATTCACTAGGTTTGGCGCAATCTAATGCCAATTTTTTGAGCTTTTCATCCAAAAATTTAATTCTAAAAGTTAAAAGCATAAATTTTTGCAAAAATATGAATTAATATTTTTACTTGTTTGTGAAAGGATTTTTTATTATTCGAATTGAGTCTTTTATTACTGCTTGTTTAAGTTTGTTTCTATATTCAATCGTCCCTTAAAAATAATCAAATAAAATATTCTTACTTATTGTTAAAGTTAAAATACATTCAGATTTAAGTTGAGGTACATAATCGTAGTAGACCAGTTTACTTCTTTTTATCGTATCGTCGTTGTCTGCTGGTTCCTTGAACAAAAAGTATAAAAAATAATTAAATTAAGAAATTTAACTTACAGATTGAAAGCGATCTTTGAAGTAGCTACCTTTGATTTTATTGATATCAAACTCGAATTTGTATCCTTCACTTTTATTGTTAGTTGATTGATGATTGCCGTTTGAAATTTTTTCCCCAATTTCATTCTTGTGATATTAAATTATTAAAAAAAGCCATATCAAAATATTTTAAAAATAGAAGATTTTAAAAAATAAAAGACCTGCTTTTGAAGATTTAAAGCGAGAGCAGCTCTTAACTTTTCAAGTTTTTCCTGAATAACCTCTTGATAAGCTCTGTTAATAGCAAGAAGAGTTTTGCTTAAATCTTGTTTTGAATTATCAGACAAGTCTAATGAGTCTTTTTCTTGACCTGTTGACAGCATTTTTCAAAAAAATATGAAAACATTAATTCTATTTTTTCATAGACTCATTTATCCTTATGCCAAAGTTCTTATCCTTGAAAATTTTTACTTAGCCTCTAATTTTAAATTTATAAATTTTATGAAATAATTTATTTTGAATTACTTATATAGTATATAAGTAGATAATTCATTTTAATCAACATTAGAACAGAATAACATTAACATTTTAAGATTTTATTTTTTTATTAGATAATTTGAATTAAATAAAACTTTATTTCTTTATTTATTCATGATATTAACAACTTAAGCACTATTAAAAACTTACCTACAAAAATTGAATAAAATAACCCAATTTTTTATTTTTTTCCCATTTGTTAAGATATAAATAAATTAATCAATATTATACGAAAGCTTGGTACAAAAATGCATACGATTTTTTAAAGAGATGACTTTAAAAATCAAAAACTCTTGTGTACATCAAACCTCTATCCATTGACACTCAATTTAGAAGATAAATTAAAAATTTTGGTACATTCCGGATCACCAAAAACAACTTTTATATTAAATTAAATTTTTTAAATTCTTTTTTTTATTCTCATCGATTCGCATTCAAGCTAGATTGTACTATTGAAAACCAATAACTCTAGTGATTAACTAGGCTTACCAGACTAGAAAAATTAGCGAAAATAAAAACAAAATTCCTAATATGTAATGTAACAGAATCTAAACAAGCATGAAAAGATGTCAAACAGCCAAAATACCATTAAATTAGATTATATTCGACTTAAAACCCCTTTTTTTGAATCCCTTTTGTTACTTCTTTTCTTTGATTTTTATTCAATAATCATTTTTTATAATTTTTTTCCCAATCATATCTTAAATCAAAAATATTTACAATATTTTAATTTTTATTAAAAAAATAATTTTATTGAAAAAATATAAAAAAACCAGTCAAATAAAATCGGCCGAAAAATCCCTCAGGTCTTTGAGTGTTAATTCATTTAAAAAATTTATATGTATAAAGTAATTCACAAGCATAGTACTGTAAACCACGGTGTGTGTCATCTATATTGTGCTATTTTTATTTTTGAGAATATTTTTTTGAAAGCAGTAGTTGTTGCTTTTTAAAATTTTCAAGCTGAAATATTTCTAAAAAGTATCTATATATGCTTAAACTCTTGATGAGAAAAGAATTTCGTACAAAACTAAGATGAAAAATTCTTAAATTAAATTTACGAATTTTTTTATCTTTATTTTTTTTATAATTTAATTTTTCTTAAAAAAAGTTTTTCACTTTTCGTTTTTTTTATGAGATTTTCTCATTTCATAAATTGCAAATTTTTGAACCATTTTGGATATAAGTGATATTTTATCATTTTGAAAAAGTGTCATTAAATTTGGGTATTCAAAGTGTTGTGCCTAAAAAAATCCAGTATAAAACAAAAACAGATGCATTGAAATAAAAATTATTATTTAACTAAAAAAATAATTTAATTCTCATTTATATCCATAATCTAGCATTTTTGAGAATGATCATTTTTTAAGTGTTCTTTTATTTAATTAAATAAAAGATCTTTAATTATTAATAGCCAAATCAACTTTTCCAAAAATTTTTTCCTCAATCAGTTGATCATTTGAAGAATTAATTGAAATGTGAATGATGCCAAAAGTTAAAAATATATTTTTTTCAGTATTTTATTTCTATAAATATAAACAGATATTTATAAAAACAAAATATTTAGTTAAATCCGTACGATTCGATTACTTTTTGGTACGGTTCAAGCTTTTTAGCCAAATTTTGAGCGGCTTGCTTTCTCAAGTCCTTTTAAAGAATAAAATAAACTTTATTTTAAAATAAAAATTTTGTATAAATATTTACTTGATCTCTTTGTTTTTTGTTATAGAACAATTTCGATTTGACTTTTCGCTTGGCTTCTAGAGTAGCGATGACATCTTGGTATTTCCAGCCAACTTCGTGAGAAATACGGCTCAATTCACAGAACTAAATGATTAGCATTAAAAAATTTGAAGAAAAATCTATTTTAAAATTACAGTTCTTCTTGGTTTTAGTTTAACAACACGGAGAGCCGAAGGCACGACCATTCTTTTCATTTTATCGTATGGAGCTGGGATACCCTCAAAGCATTTGAGTCTTTGTAGAGCCTCCTTGCCTCTTTTGGTCTTGTGTGGAACCATACCTCTAACTGTTCTGGCAAAAATTTTGCTTGGGGCTCTGAAATGGAAAGCACCTCTTGCTGGTTGGATATTGCAACTTTTTCTCAAAAATTCCAAATATTTGACTTTAAATAGTGAGAAAATTTTTAGCCAAATTATTTGATAAAACAATTGGGTTTATTATTACGTTTATTTCTGTAGAAACTTCCCGAAATGTTTATGTTTTCGCATCTAACAATGGCAACTTTTTGTCCTTGTAAAATACTTTTGGCTACAACAGCAGCAAGTCTGCCGAGTAAATGTCCACGAGCGTCAATAACTAAAGCCTTTTTGTTTAGATTTTACAATATTCAATAAACAAAACAAAAATAAAATAATTTTAATCAATATATTCGCATCGTCACATTGAATCTAAGCCTAAATTAGACAATTAAAAATTTTCTTGCAGATTTTAAGCTATTAATGTGCTTTAATTTCAGAATTTTTCAAATAAAGGCGATCGAATCGATTGATTAGAATTATTTTGCAATTTTGGTATCTGTATAAGATAAATCGATTTTTACCTGATTGGAAAGACCCATTTTTACTGGAATTTGGTGTTTAAAACGAGAGCAAAAATTCCTTGTGCTTTTTATTAAAAATTCAATTTGTATAAGCAAAACCGTGCTCTTTTTTAATTCACACTATTAATATTATAATGTTAAGGTTGCTTTTAGAGGACCAAGAAAATTTTTAATTCAGTGTTTTTTGCAAACTGATTCAGGTTAAGGTTTTAGTTTACTATACATATCAAAATAAACTTAACATCTAATTTTTGGATTTTAATTTAAAGCTTATAAAAAAAAAAAAATTTTTCTCAACAAAACATTCATGTTTACTTTTGGTTTAATTAAAAAAATATTTTTTTGAATTAATGTATTTTAAGAAAATCAGCTTTTTCTTGTGTTTTGAATAAGAAGTTTTTTTTCTTGTAAAAATTAATTAATTTGAATAAATAAAATGTAGTAAATATTTGATAGTAAATTTTAAACAACAAATTGAAATATTTTGAACGTTTAAAGAAATTTTTTGGCGCCAAAATATTAATTATCAATTTAGGATAGGATAAATGTTTTTTTGTCAAATTTTTCAAAGAAATGTCAAATTAAACAGTATCAAATTTATTTATAAAAGGCAAATATTCAACAAAAAAAGAAAAGAAAATTTAAGAAAAAAAGTAAAAATGGTTACACTTCCAATGGTTTAGCCATTTTTCTGGGTCTCCCAGCACTTGCGACTTGACCCAAAGTTAGACACCAAGATTCTTTATGGAACTCATCAAATAGACGTTCGCGACAAGCAATCCCGTTGATGTGCTTGCACATGTAATTTTTGAACCACGATGGACATAGTCGTCTTTGAATGCACAACGGTCTCGTTATCTTTTCGTAAAAGTAAATCAGACGTACTATCTCCTAAGTTTGAGCGCTTAAACCAACTTTTGACTCAGGATGTTCGGTCTGAAATAACGAGGTCTGAAATCAAGATCATCGATGTTTGGTAAAATATTCATTTTTCTTAAAGAAGATTTATTTATTTGTTTTCTGTACCGAGCTAATGATTATTTGACACCTTTAAGAAAATTTTGACATTAATTTAATTAATTTGATGTTTGGTATTTGACAATAAAAAATTTGACATTATTTTTAAAAATTTGACGCTTTCTCATGCGGCTTTTATGCCTGTTCAACTGCTTTTTTCAACAAGATCGTTTTTGATTACGCTTAGACGAACTGTCTATTGCATGGGACACTAGAGAAAGATAAATTGACGAAAGAAGATAAAGGAGAAGATGA
>PJRA01000160.1:634120-663166 GCA_016987375.1 Brachionus koreanus
ATAGTACTGTAAACAACGGTGTATGTCATCAATTGTGCCATTTATATTTATTCAATAAACTAAACTTAAATAAAATCCGATTCAAAATATTTTTTTAGATTTTGCAATTTTTATTTATTAACATTAAAACAAAATAATAAATTCCTAAATGCTCCAAAATTTTGAACAATTCCTTTTCTTTTGATATTCTTTTTTGGTTAAATTAAGATATTTCATTATCCTAAGAAGTATCCAAGAGTTTTGATTTTCCATTGCTAATTGAAGAGAACACTAAGATATCCTTTAACAAAAACATAAATATTTTTCTACCATGAAATAACTGAAAGTCAAAAGAAAAAAGAAAAATTTGTCGAATAAAATTTGGAATATAAATAAAATTTACTTTGAGCTCTCAGACTCGCTCGACCTCGATCTCCAATGGAAACGCGTACGTTCAATAATCAGTCCTGGAAAGTTCATACTGAAGCAACTTAAACTCTTTAATGACTGGACAACGCCAATGCTTGTCAACGCCTACAAACCTTATTGTATCAGTCACCTAACGTATAGCGCCGTAATGCTTACATCAACCTCTGCAGCTGTTAAATATGAGATACAGCGCTTAACTCCCGCCTCTGGCTAACTAGCCTTTAAAACTATTTCTCTTTTCTTTTATGATAATTACCGTAAACCCTTGCGATATCATGCATGGGATAGCTTTTGATTCTTAGGTTTTAGTGCACGCATAAGCGACCATCCTTTCCATTTTAAAATCGGCCCCCTTGGGATGCGTGCATTAAAATGCTTATTTCATCATTTGATGCCGAGTTAAAATTCAAAAAACTTGAAATTAATGCTGGGTCAAAAACCGAAAATACGGGCTTCGCATATAGAAAGTTAACAAATGGTAATGCCAACCAAAATCAATTTAAACTAAGATAAGAACATTAAGACTGTGAATCAATAATCTGTATTTGGATCCTTGCTATTTGTTATTGGTTATTCAATTTTTGAAGATATCGATTTTAATAATGCTTAATATATTAAATTATTAAAAATAAATAAAGTTTTATTTAATTCAAATTATCAGATCTTGAATTAAAGAATGGAATTTTATGCAGATTACTAAAAAATATTCAGCATATCAAATACAGTTTATGCATCAAAAAGCGGTTAAAACAGCTAAAATATTATATTAACAATGAGAGAGTATGAGAAGGATCAAAAAGGTAGAAGAGAGAGCATCTAAAATACTGGGAGTTCTAAGAAATATGCCGTATGAAATGAGGTTAGCTAAATTGGGGTTGAAAAGACTTAGAGAACACTTGATTGAAATGAACAAATTAGTGAATGGTTTGAAAAAGGTGGGCTGGTAACAAATCTACTAAAAACGCAAAAGAAACGGAGTTAAAAGGAAATAGCATCAGAGTTCAGAGAGAAATATAATCTAAATAGTCTATAAAATTAGACCAAAAAGTGGTCGATTGAAAGAAATTTATTAAAGTGTAAGACCATTTAAATTGTAAAGAATAAAGAGAATATTGCCTTCTCCATTTCTACATGCACTAATTAAAATTTAACGAAAGACCTTCATTCATTCGCATCTCTAATGAGCTTTCGAATGGACAGTGCTTAAAATTTTCGAAATTTTCAATATAATTAAAAAAAAATCTTTTGAAAATTTTAATTTTTACTTAAATTTTAAAATTTTTGTTAGATAATTTTATTAATGTTTTTGAAGTCGACATTTTAAAATGCCTAAGCTCTCCAAAGTAATATATTTGGTAGGCTCTTCTTCAATTTCTATTTCTTCATCAGCTTGCTTCATTATCCGGATTCCTTTTTCCAACGGTTTGCTAATAAAAATTGGATTCACATAATTATCATAAGATAACGTCATATTGTAAATTTTATGAATGTACTTTTGAAAGCTTAGACTTTTTGTTTCACAATTTTTAGGTCCAATTGACTTATTTATTGCAATCCCTTTAGGTAAAAATTTTCAAGTTTTTTTTTTAAAGTTTATTTTTAAAAATATATAACTTTTTAAA
Organism: Brachionus koreanus; assembly: GCA_016987375.1. Lineage (NCBI taxonomy): Eukaryota > Metazoa > Rotifera > Eurotatoria > Ploima > Brachionidae > Brachionus > Brachionus koreanus. Next base: position 636,151 of record PJRA01000160.1, read on the forward strand.
TGGTTTTTTTTTTCCTAAAATTAAGTCAAGAAAATCTAGGAATTGATTTTCCAAAGTCAATCAAAGAAATTTTTTAAGTGTTTTTATTTGGGTTTCTTTTAAAATAATGCTAGTTTAACTTTTTTTAAGGAAACTGTTGTGAAGAATATTTTTAATTTAAATTTTGCTCAATACAATGAATATTGAGCTTTTTATTGATGTTAAACTAACAAAATTTATCACATAATAATTTCATTTTAATGAAAAAAAGGGTCGAGTAAACCTCTCGGACCTTTGAGTTCTCAAAAAGCTTTTATCATCTAAATGTTTTAAGCTGAAATTTCGCCTTTTTACTTACCGATGCATTCCGAATTTACATTCCAATCTTTATCTGAGTCGATTAAAAGATGAACTGTTCCTCCAAATAATTTAGTTTCTAAAAAAAAACCAGCCTCGCCAATTGTTGGAGGTGAATTGAGTATACCTTTCCATCTTAAAACCAAGTGTCCAAGCTCATGAACAAGTAAATATGATATAAAAACAATAATTATTTGGGTCTCCTTATTTTTGGTCTTTTTTTCAACTTTTTTTAAGTAATTTAAGCGTTGGTCGAAAATTTCATTAATAAAAATAATTTTTGGATCAAGAGAACGATCAGTCCAAGCTAAACAGTCTTTTTCTTCATTTTTTTCCTGACAAGCAAATAATATTTTGATTTCTTTCAGCTTTTCAATTGTTATTTCGAAATTTATGTGAAAGTTGGTTTTTAGAATAAAGGAAAAACTATCAACTTGCAAATATTTATTCAAAATTTTAATCGCTAATCGCAGATTTTCGTCATTAGCTGATACTTCTGAAAATTCGAGCCTCAATAGAAGAATAAAAAATTTTATTTCGCTTTTTTTATAGAAATTTTAAAAAATCATACTTTTGACTTTGCATTATTATATAAATATTTTTTTTTTATTATCGATTCGTTTCTAAAATAAAGTCTGAATAAATTAATTAAAAATAAGATTTAAAAATTAATACAGAAATGAAATAAAAATTTTCAACTTTTGTTTTTAATTTTCAAAAGCAAGATTTATTCATATTCATTTAATTCAAATAATAGAAAAATAGAAACTTAATGAATGAATTAAAATTACAATTAGGCAATATATGTAACATTATCAAGACAATTCATTTTGTTAGATATCCTTTAACTTGATAAACAAATTCATAAAAAAATACTGAAACATATTGAAACAAGCTAAGTTGTATTTTTTCGATTTAGAATTAAAAAATTAATTTTTAGATCAATCGAAATAAAAAATAAGATTTTATCATTGATTTTTTTTATCTTTTTGACACAAAAGAAAAATGATCTAAAAGAAGGCGGTGTCATTTTGACATTTTTTTACACTTTTGATAGTTTTATATTGTCTTCAAACTTTTTTTTTAAATTTTTTTCTAAAACAACCAAAAGAAATAAAATGTGAACTTAAATTCTATGAACAAATAAATATAAAAGAATATTTTTAATTTTTCAATTCAATATGATAAACAGAAATTGAATTGAAAAAAATTTCAAACCATTAGACTACTGAATTGATCTTCAGCGCCGACCAAAGTCAATTGACTGCCTCTGATTAAAATGACGCTGAATATTTAGACAATGATGACTTTGATGATGATTTCAACTCGATTCGAATAAATTCCTATTAGATTTTCATAATAGTATCAAATAAAAACTTATTGCATAAAATTACAATCGGACCTCATTGTTTCACATAAGATTTTTGTGAAATTTAAACAAGAATGTCCAATTATTTAATTAATTGTTACGTTTTTGGGTTAGTCATGTGAGAAAGTTCAGGTCTAATGAGATTTTCTATCCTTAATTTAAGCCGAATGCGAATATTAATAAATATTATAAAGCAATAATTAGGCAATGTGAAATCTTAGTACAAAAATTACAGTACAAAAAATAAAAACTATAATAATTTTTCTAGTTGTGCAAAAATGGTTCTGAAAATACTACAATGTTGTACAAGTTTGTACAAACGAATTCTAAATTCTGCAAATACTCTTCATTTCTCTGTAAATGCACATCATTAAAAAAATATTAGAAAAATTTGCACTAAATTGCACAGTTTTTGTAGAGTTTAGAATTCGTTTGTACAAACTTGTAAAACATTGTACTGTTTACAGAACCATTTTTGCACAACTGGAAAAATAATTATATAGATTTTTCTTTTTGTAATGTAATTTTTGTACTAAGATTTCACATTGCCCAATAATTACTAATTTTTTTATGAGTGTTTTTCAAATTCAAATTTTATTCTAACAAAAAAATGAAGTTAAATAAATTTATTTAAATAGAAGTTTTTGCTCTAAACTTGTAATTTTCTAATTTTCTTAAAATTTCATGGATTTTAAAATTAATAAATGCATAAAAATCGTCGAAATATTATAATTATATATAATAAACAATTTAAGAAAAAAATGTCATCTTTTCTTAAAAAAGTTTGTGCATTTAAGTCTAAAAAACAAAAATCTATATTTTTGTATTTGAAAAAAAATCTATATCGCCACTTTATTGAAATTCTCTCTTCCGTTTTTTTCTTTACAAATAGCAAAATTATTTGATTTTTTATTCTTTTATTTAATTTTGAATAAAAAACTTTTTTTTTCCAAAAAATATCTTAGAGCAAAGCTCATAATTTCTAAAGCTGAATCAAATGAATCTTTAAAAATTGATTTTTACATATTTTTCACAAAAATATCAAGTCTTAATTTTTAATAAATTCCAGGTTGATAAAATTTTTCTTTTAAATTATGGAAAATTAGACACAAAAAAAAACTAAACATTTGATTTTTATTTTTACTATATTTTATTTTTTTTTCTTACTTTTTTTTTGACATCGCCGGAATTGGCGTTAATATGAATTAAATAAATAAAGATAACACTTTTCGGATCATTGAATGTAAGCAAACAATGTTTTAAAACATCAAGATGATGTATAGTACATACGCCAAAGTTGTGTTTCGGTTTATGAGGCTCTAATATCGAACAATGATAACAATCTTTTAAATTCTGGGATTATTAGGAAAATATTTCAAAATCATTAAAAACCATTAAACTTAAAAACAATTGATAAACCAAATTTTTATCGACTCAATTTGTACAAAATTAATGAAAAAATTTATTTCCTAAAAAATTAAATTTAGTTCTTAAGAAATTTATTGCTTTTAATTTTCTATTTAAAAAAAAATTATGATTTTCAATGAAACAAGCATTAGTTTTTTTTTCAAAGAAAATCGAATCTTATCTTTTCAAAAATTACAAAGGTATTTTTTAAATTGAACCTTGATGAACTAGAAGCCTCTTTTTATTCTAAAATGGCTAAATTAGGTGCGTTCAATTTAAAAAAATAATTTTTAATATTATCTAATTTGAGCAGGGAAACACTCTCTCTGAAATCTGATGCTATTCCTTTTTAACGCTGTTCTTTTCCGATTTTAGTAGATTTCTGACCAGCTCCACCTTTTTCAAACCATCCAATAATTTGTACATTTCAATCAAGTGCCCTCTCATTCTTCTTACACTAAAATAAAGCATATTTATAAGAAATACAGGTATTTTTGTGCCCTCTCTTGTACCTTTTCAAATGAATTTACATTCATTATCATAACCGGATTCCAAACCTGGACTTCATAGTCTAGGTGGGGTCTCACCATAGATTTATACAATCTTAACCACAGCCTTTTGTCTCTTCTTGTAAACCTTCGCTTTCTTTTCGTACCCTACTCGCTTTCGCACAACTACTTTAGCGAGTTCACTTTAAATCTGATGAAACTATCACTTAGTAAAACATTTGAGCTGCTTTCAACGCTTTTTGCCCCATATTTATGTCTTTTATTTTATCTTCCAAAATGCATCACTTTATATTTGTCAACAAACAGTCTCATTTGCCACATATCTATCCATTGACATTAGATTTAGGAAATACAATAAAAAAATTTGATGCATCAAAATAACTTTTATTTTAAATTTAATTTTTTTATTCAGGTTTTTTGCGTTTTTTTCATTCTCATCGATTCTCATTCAAGCTTGATTGTACTATTCTAAGAAATCATTTATTTTAATTGTATATTTTAAAAGAGGAAATATATGCATTTGTTTGTCTTTTGTTAAACAAAGATGCTTTCTATTCTGATATTAAAAATATTCAAAAATATTACGGTTTCGTAATCTAACAAAATATTTGAGTAGTTAAAAATTCAAAATACTGCATATTATTTAATTGAGGAAGAGTTTAAAAATAGATGGTCAAAGATCCATTTTTTTTTTAAAAAATAATGACTAATTTTTTAATGATCATTAAAAGAAACAAAATTAAAAGATAACAAGTTTTTATAAGGGAATTTCATTTAATATTAGGGTCAAGTGGTATTTGAGTGAACAAGGTAAATTAGACAAGCATAAAATCTTGATAAAAATTTACTCTGATTGTTATTTAGAAAGTTTGACTAATAAAAATCATTAGCTCTAATCAATTTGAGTTAAATCAAATTCAAATATTTACTTTAAAATAATGAAATTTATCCGTAATGAACTTGTATCAGATTTAGAGTTAGAATTCCAAGCGACATTTTTCGGCTTATTAATAGCTGATCTGCACCTAAATTCAACTTAAAGCTGAGTGAAAAGATAAATATTTTCAGAGTTGAAAAAATTTTAATCTTGAATGGCTATGAAGTGCACACAAAATATTTATAAACTCATTTACTTAAATAATCTTTAAATAAATATAATCTCGTAAAAATAGGAAAGAATTGTTTTTATTTTTTTTGTTGTTGGGAAAATAGCTGATCTTCGCTTTGAGTATTTCTCAATAATCAATTGTGTGTGCATTGACCGGTTTATTTACTCTTTATCATTCGTCTTTGTGTGTATTTAGAAAGTTTCATTTTTCAAATAAGTTTTATTTTTTAACAATTTAATGTAAAAAATTTTCTTTGTTTGATATCATATTTATTTATAAACCTTTAATAAATGGATTTAAAATTAAATATTGGTTTTTATAATTTTTAAACTGAAATCAACTAAGCCTTGAATACTCGATTTATATTTTCGAAAAAAGCCTTTTGTTGGAAAATAAACTCGAAGATATATCTCATAAGTGCTTAGGTTTTAGTGGACCCTCTTGTTTACTAATTATTATAAAAATTAGTATATCAAAAACAAAAGCTTAGAAAATTATGTAAATTTCAAATCAACTGTAATTAGCTCTAGTTTTAGCAGACTGACTGGTCAGTATTGTAAATTTGTTTTTAAATTAAATTTATTAAAAAAGATAGAGAATGAAATACAATGAAAATTTGGCTGACAAAATTTTTTTTTTTTTAATTTTTCTAAATTAATGCCGTAAAAGAAATTGGCTCCATATCGATTTTGATTACAAAATTATTGTTATTTTCTTATTAGGTGTTAAATATTTGTTTATTCAAAAATTTTTACTTTTCGCTTTTAATAATTTATTTGTGCTTGAAGTTAAGACTAATTCTAAAAATAAGCTTTTGTCCGCTTTGAATGAGAAATTAGCCAAAAACTTTAGCTAAAAAACGGAAGCAATATTTTTAAAAGCTTTCTTTGCGTAAATCACTATTTTTTTCAGGTAAACAGATATGCTTGCTTTTAGTCCTATTAAATTAAATGAGTCGATAAATTAATTCTATTTGTAGCCGAGAACAAATAAAGCTAGAACAATTTGCATTTGGATTTTAGACGATTTAAATAAAAAAAAATCGAGAATCGATTTTTGCCTCATTTAAGATTTCCTTCTACAATATTTGTTTCAATCAGGATAACAGGAGTTAGATACAATGAATGTGTGGCTAGCTAAAATTCACACAGAAAGTAATAATAAAATAATGGTCAATTCTCAATAAATTTTATTGATTTTTTATTTAATTTAAATAACATTTAAAGTAAAACAATTGATTGAGCTTTGTAGTTTTCACTTTCGTCGCTGTCATTTACAACAATAATATTTGCAGTGTTTTTTGTTTCTCATTTGACTTGTTCGACCATTAGAATAATATTTAAAACCACTTAAAATAAATGAAACAAAGTTTATCGATTATTAGTTCCTGTTTGTCTAAAACCATCAGGTACAAATAAAATAACAGTGTTTATTTACAAGCTTTTATCTGTGTGAGTCTTGACACTTTCTCAACTAGTACTTCTGGTGTAATTTAAAACTTTTTCTAAGTTTAGTCAAGATTTTAGAAGTGTTTAGCTTAATCCTTTTTTAATGGCTAGTTCTTTTTTTTTGGTATATAAAATTTATCTTTTTAATCCACTATTCAATAAAAAACACTTGTAATTTGATTAGATTTTAATTTGAAATCGAATACCAATTTAGATATTTTTATCATTTCACTTTGGTCATCAATATTAGGTCAATATTCAGCTTAATTTATGAACTAACGAGCTTTTTGTATCAAATAAGTCTTTAAAAATGTTTTTTTTTGACAGAACATATCAAAAGATTAGTATTTTTATGAGTTTGGATTTTGTGCCCAATCGGTCCAAGTTTACAGACTTATGTGACTGCTAAACAGGTTTAATTGCTGGATTATAGGACTAATGAGGTGGCAGTTTATAAATGAGCCTATTAAATGATAATCAATAGCTTAGAGACTATTTATAAAAATACTTGGGGAAAATTTCGGGGCTATTCAGGTCTAAATTTGAAAATCTTTGATCATTTGAATAAATTAATTTCTTAAATAGTAAAATTAAAAGAATTTTTTTTATTTTTGATCGATTGAGTCTTAAGGATAAAATGGTTTTTACCTTCAATTTATCAATTTAGAACTCTTTTTTTTGTCATGATTTAAATTGAAAAATATGGTCTTTGATCTATTCAAAATTGTCACTTGAATTAATAAAAAAAAAACTTAGAGATTAATTAAAAATATTTTCAACTAAACAATATCTAGATAAGACACACTTTTTTTTTATTAAATATGGAAATTTTTTTATTTTAAATTCGCTTTAATGAGCAATTTTCTCTTGGAAATTTCCTAGATTTTAATACAGGTCTTAATTTAAAATTTTTAACGAAATAGGTGAGCCAATTTTTTGAATTGATTCCATTTTTTGTTGCTGCAATTTTCATAATTAAGTATTTAAATTAAGATTGTAAAATATTTTTGGATACAGCTAGCATTTGTTTTTAGTAAATTAGAATTTCTTCTTAATTTTGATATAAAATCGAATTTTGACTAAATCAGGATAGAATTACTATAATTTACATTTTATTTTTTTCATTATTAAATCACGTCAAATTTAAGCATATTTATTTAAAAAATATTTACTCAAAAAGATAAAAAAAGAAATAAAAATATTTTATTTAAATGCTAGTTTAGTTCTGAATACTCGTAAATAATTGAGACCACTTGAAGCTATTTATTTCACGGATGACTTCCCTGGAGGTTTTTAAAGTGATTTTTGAAAAAAATAACCGGAATTTTAAAAAACATCACTTTCTACGGTAAATTGTATTTTTTCGCTCTAAATGAAATCTAATTGAAAATATTTCTAGTACTTAATCGATTTAGATCTATTTAAAATCAATAGATTTAATCTTATTTTTTTATCATTTTGAATATTTTAGATAGATTTTGTTGATTAGTCAAAATCGCAAATAATAGAAATCAATTAAAAACAAATGACTTTAAGTTTTTTAGTTTTTTTTTCTCAAAATTTATCTTATTCAAATTAAAATTTTGTTAACAAGTCCATAATGATTCTTGGAAACACCTTAATAATTTTAGTTTTCATAAAAAATGTCATCACGCTAGAGATTGAGAGAAATCCAGCCGATCAATTCACCAATCTGAATGACAATGCTTTATTCACTTGCTTAATTAAGGACTACAATCAAGAAATAGATTATGTTGAATGGTGTAAAAACGATTTTTGTACATGGGGTCGCACTGTGCGTACAAATGAAAACCAGCTCAGATACAAAAGCCTAAAAAGGTTCTTCATTGTTGGTAATAGAAGCATTGGTGAATGGAATCTGCTAATTCAGAATATAACCCAAAATGATGTAGGCCTTTATAAATGTACAGTTACTCGAAGAGTAGACAAAAATATGTTCAAAATTAATTCAAGTTCAGCAAGTCTAAAAATAATGAGTAAGATGGTTAATTTTTAGTTTTGAAAATTTATTTTAATTTTTTAAAAAATAGAAAAGCCAACAAAAATTGAATTAAACTATCAAAAGTCTGTGGAAATAATACTCGATCAAACAAAAAACATTGAATGTTCCGTTCTTGATTCAGTTCCTGATCCCAGAATAAATTGGTTCATGCTGGATAGGAACATTTTTGAGCAGATTAGCCAAGCAACTGGTTTGGACAAGCTAGAAAATATAAAATTAGTTGAAAATTTGAATTCTAGCTTTAAAATTTCAACATTTAAAAATTCAGAATCTGTGTTTGTAAACAGAATTAGTTTGACAGGAACCATGAATTTGGCAAAAAAGACTTTAATAGCTCTAATAGAGCATCCATTGCTCGATGGCCCTCTTATTAAGCCCATTCACATTGATCTAAAATGTATGATTTTCTATTTAAAATTTTATTTTAATAATAAATTAATTGACTAGATCCACCCATTTTATCCATATATTACGAGCCTAAGGAACCTTTGGAGGAAGGAAAAACATACAATTTTTATTGTAAATCTGACTCAATTGATGATGACAAAAAAATATCCAAAAAGTATGTTTATTTTTTTTTCTAAACAAAATAAATAATTAAATATTATTTTTTTTTAAGAAATTTTTTTTATCTAAATGAAAAATATAAATTTTACAGCATTAATGGTTCTATAAAGCTAAAACTAAATCGCAATATGAATTCAAGTCTTTTAGTATGCGAAGATAGCAATTTTATTGGAAAAAGTGTTTTGAACTACTCGATGAACATTTTATGTAATTGAATTTGAAAAAAAAAGAAAATTTAAATTTAAATTTTGAATAATAGATCCTCCAAAGTTTACAAAAAAACCAGACTCAATAATAGTGGTTAGGAATAGAAGCGAAAAAATTTCTCTACACTGCTCAGTAGATTCAAATCCAAAGTCCGAAATTCATTGGATTAAAAATTTTGATCAAGTAATTCACATTGGTGACAGATTAGATTTGAGTCAAAATTTTGATGGTGAATATGAGTGCCAAGCACATTCTCAAAAATTTCCTCCCGTATCATCAAAAGTTTCCTTAATTTCCGAGGGACCACCTTTGTTTATTGGTCAAGATACTTTTTATATCAAATCAAATAAAGAATTAGACATTTATTTCAATGTCTTATCAAGTCCTTCTTATGAAGTAGGCTTTTAAGCTTTTAATAAAATTAATTAATTAGATTTCTATGTATCTTTTAAGTCTGGCCCTGCTTGCTTCAAAATGGACAATAATAATTCAATGGTAGTCAATACTGTTTATCCAACAAAAGAAAATGAGAAATTCATCCTTATGCAAGATGATTATAAAGAGCTTAAAATGTCCACTAGGTTTAAATTAGTAATCAAAAATACTGATAGTAATGACTTGGGTTTTTATAATTGCACCATTGGTAATGGGTTAGGTAATTCCTATTTTGGGTTTGAAGTAAAACAAAAAGGTAAATATAGAAAAAAAATTTATTAAAGTTATTGATTAATTATTTAATTGAAGCTAAACCGATCAATGCTCAAATTACTTTAGCTTTGATAATTATTTTTTCTGTTTTGATTTTCATTTTGGTTGTGTCAATTATTTTGCTCTTTTGCATGCAGAGAATACGCAAAGAAAAAGTGGTCAAGTCTTTGCCCAATGTGTCAGATCATTCCGAATTGGAGCACAATGACAAATCAACTCAACAGTATCAAATATATACATGTGAAAACGCAGTTTTTAAACAAATGTCAAAAAATTTGTCAGATGTAAACTAAATTTTATTAAAAAAATGAATAATTATTGTTTTACAAAAGGACCGAAAAATTGACAACTCATTCAAAAGACAGTCGAATCAAATATCCCTAGTAATGGAACAAAATTCACTAGAATCATTGAATGAGTGTGTTAAATTTCCGTCAGACACTCAAAATTTAATATTAATCGACAAATTAAAATCAATAGGTCAATCGGATCTAGCTGGTAAATGCAACTAAATCATATTTTTTTTTAATTTTAAAATTTTCTTCTTAAAATAGCTAATGGGATTTATCAAAAAGCTAATATATACTCATCAAGATTTCAGACAAATGTATAATTCTTTTGTTTTTCGTTTTTATATGAGATTTTTTCCTATTTGTTTAAATATATAATTAATTTATTTTTAAAATAAAATGTGTTATCATCTTAATTTTTTTATTCATGAGGCAGGTGTATTGTGTTGAACAAGAAAAAATTATAATTGAGACATTTTTTTCTAGCTGAATAGATTGCTGAGAGTAAATTTTACTTTGATATTAATTAAATTGCTTTTTATCTATCTCTACTGTACTGAGATAAGCTGCTTTAAATGAAATATAAAAGATAAGTTAAAATATTGAAGAAAATTAAAAAAAAAGAGGCTCTACATATTTAATACCAAAATTAATAAAAATTTCAAATTAAGTTATTTATGTAGAAAAATTTAATATTTTTTTTATGAAAATTAAAAACAAGATGTTTAGTTTTTAAAAACTATTTTATAAATTTTTTTTTCTGTCAAAAAATATTTTTTAACAGGGGTCTAAATAATATGTCGGGCTTTCATAGTGTTAAATGTGTTAAATAAATAGTTAATAACGATCCAGAAAATAAGAAGAAAGGCAGTAACCTCACATTGCAGTGAGATATTAGATATATCTTGATTCGAAAAAATGTAAATCTTTTTTATTCACTGACATCTCTTGATTTGAATATACCTGTAGGTATTATTAATTGTCTAAAATTAAAATCAAATGTCATATATAGATTATTTTTGATGTGATGCGGCTAAAAAATATAAAAAAATTTATCATATTTTTCATATTTTTTTAATAATGGCCGCATAGCTATCATTTAAATAAGTGAAAATTAAAAGAAAATTTTTTAATATGATCAAGGATAGATTAGACTGAAGGTGGTACATGTGGAAGCTTTATTTTTTTTTGAATCATTTAATAAAGATCGTTTAATCAATGATTTTATATTTTTAATTTTTATTCTAGCATTAAAAATTATACCTAACCTACAAAAATTTAACTTTTATTTTAAAAGTTTCAATAGAAATTGGGTAAAAAAAATATTTATAAAGCTGACCAGTTTAAAAAATTCATTCATTTGTGTAGTAATAAAATATCAGTGTTGGTATCGGTAAAAATGGTTATAATTCTGATAAAACTATTTGCGGACGGTCTTTTGGTCGATCTCCCAGGTGGTCTGGACTTTTACCTTTTATGATTGACCCTATTTTTTTGTAGTCTGAAATTGAGACCGTAAAAATTACCGGCCAAATGTCCACCCGCATCTTTATTGGCAGTATTTTTTGGTGGCCAAAAATCCAGACCAGCCGTGTGACCGTAAAAATCCTCCGCGATTTGGACCGGTTCAATAAGACCGTATCCAACACTAGAATAAATAGGCTTGCTATTAAATTTTTAATTTTACGTTTAAGATTTCCTCAAGAATTATGTAATCTTGAAATCTATACATTAAAAATGGTAACAAAAATTTATTAAATTATAATTTTTTTTTTATTCATTTATATTTTTAGAAACAAAGTTCATTTTTTTATTTTGCTCTAAAAAATAAGGTTGCCTTCCATTTTTATTATGGAAGAAAAAATCTCTGAATAGTTTAATACCATTTGATTTCAAAAGTTTACTATTTGTTTTATTATCATAAAAGATTTCATTTTTAGGTGAAATAATTTTTTGATGGCGCATTTTGGGCCAGTATTTTTTGGGCATATACCATTTTCCATAACTATTCCGCCACTCAAAATTTGATTTTAAGTGATCTTTTTCTTTTATTTTTCTAGCAAAATTTGCCTTTTTTTCATCTAATTTTTTTTTCATAATACTGGAATTTTCCGACCTAGAATCGGTATCAGAACTATTACTTATATCCACATTTAGCTTAAATTCTTTTCCATTGATTTCTTTAAGATTTATGGGTGCCCACATCAAAGGACCCCTGTCATAATTTACTAAAAAAATCTTCATTAATGTAATTGCGTCTAACTCAAGCTCTTTACAATCATAATTAAGCTCGGCCCAAGTACAAAATTCTTTAATTTTCTTTTCTAAATTTATTTCTTTTTTTCCATCTTTTTCAATATAAAATTCAGAATATTTCATATCCAATTTTTTGTACAATTCATGTCTTTTTTCTTGATTGAAAAGCCACTCAAAATGTTGTTTAGTGTAAACTTTTACTTTTTCATCATTTTTAGATTTCCTAGGTTCAATTTTGACTTCGCTCTCAGACTTTTCTTTTAAGCTGAATAAAGAAGTTTTTGAAAAAATTTCTCTCTTTTTAGATTTAGATTCACTTGACTCAAATAATTTTGTAATAATTTTATTATCATCTTCGTCATCTTCATTTATTTTAAAATTTCTAATATAAACTTCCGGGTCTAAACTAGCTAATGTTTTTTCTTTACCATTCTCAATTAATAAATTTTCTATCATGTTATTATAAAGAACTGGATGCAACTTAAGCTCGTTTTCAAATCTGTTTATTAAATTTTGTGCTCGATAAAATCTTCCTGATAGAGGATATATCTCGTTTTTCTCTTGACTAGATGGATAAAAATAGCAACTACCTTTTTTAACAAGGTTTGATTTTTTGTTCATTTTGATAGTTTAATTGATTGAAATTCAAATTAAAAAGAAAATTCTTAAAAAATTTCTTTTCGCTCAATTTTTTTTTATTTAAAACTTGAAAAAAATTTTTTTGAGCCCAAATATTTTAATAATTTATGTTTTTATATAATCTAAGACAAAAATAATTTTCTATTTGTCGAGTTTAAAAAAAAATTAGGCTTGATAATAATTTTTGGAAAAATCTTAATCTGAATATTTGCTAAGTTCATCATTTAGGAATTGATTGAAAAAAATTTGAATAAAAATAATCAAATTTTCTAAAATATCTTTAAATTTTTATTAGCTTTTCTTTATAAAGTCTTTTAATTTTCTTTTAATAAAGATCACTAAACAATATATATTTGATTTTAAGGCCGCACTTGTTGCCCATGGACATAGTTGCGTGTTTCTAAATAATTTAAGTTTCAAAGATAGTTTAAATGAAAATCATTATCGCCAAAACTACAAAGATCTTAATTTTCAAGTTATTTTTTATTATTTTCAATATATAGAAAATATATATTTAAAAATAAAAAGATTTAATGAAATTTGTCATTTATGATCAAATCAATTATTTTTTTAGATCTTAATTTTCACGTAAATCATGCTTGTTTCTGAACTACTTTCTGTTAATTTGAATTTTTTTGACCATTGAATGTCATCATTAGGATGATAATAAAACTCTAAGCTATACTTTTTCACTCAAACAACCCCAAAAATTTTCGATTGGGCGCGCTTGAGGGACATTTGGCGGGTTGATATCTTTGGTCACATAATTTACATATTGGTTCATCCATGTTGTGCTTACCATAGAATAGTGAGCAGACGCTAAGTCAGGCCAAATCACGTAGTCAAGGTCTTCATGATACTCATGTATAAATAGGAGCAGTCGTTTATTCAAGCATTCGTCGTTTTAGATGATAATCGAAAAAGAGGCTTAGACATACCTCGATCAGATATGGCTATCCAAACAAGCACCTTCTTTGGAAACTTCTCTTTTCCAGCAAACCGAACACTGTCCGGACTAGTAGACTTGTCATTTCTGTAGTATCCAGCATTTCCCGGCATGTTGTCGCCCGCCAAAATAAAGTACTTTTCGACGTCCAAAATAAGCGAACATGGTGAACGATATAGCATATTTGAAAGTTTTTTACTCAATTTCTTGGTTTTCTCATGCTGTACGTCGCTATATTTTGGTGTTTTTTTTACGTTTTTTTACGTCATTTGAACTTCTAGTTTGACCACTTAAATGCAATATTTTTTTTAATATAAAATATTTTTACTAATTAAAATAAAGCTTACTTTATTTTCTTAATTCTAAACTCATGAACTTTTAAATCGTTCGTTCGTTCTTAAAAATTATTGTCTAATTAATGCGTTCTTTCAAAGGAACTTGAATGGAACCTGGAAATTATAGACCAGTATTCCTCACATCAGTGGTATGCAAAGTATTAGAGAGTATAATCAGGGATCAGCTTATATTATCTTCAAGAAAATAATCTCATCGTTGGAAGTCAGTATGGTTTTGTTCCTAAAAAAGGATGTGTAACCAATATTCTCGAAACACTGGTCATTATAACGAGTGAGACAGCAAAGGGTAACAGTGTTGATGAGATACTTTCATGATTCAGGGGTCTGTTCTTGCACCGATATTATTTATTCTATGCATAAATAACCTTCCAGATTGTGTTTCAAATAAGATGCAAATGTATGCTGGTGATTCAAAAATATTAGCTATTGTAAATCAAGTTTATGAAAAATTGAAGTTTTGAAAGATTTGGATGCAATTTGTGAATGGATAAAAGCTTGGGGTATGGGTTTGTGTGCAAAGTTATGCATTTTGAAAGATTTAACGAGATACATAAGTATATAACTCATACCAAAGAAGAGAGTGAGAACGTATTACTTGAGGTCACTAGCTGTGAAAGGGATTTAGGAGTGATGGTATCCTCTGATTTAAAGTGGACTGTGCAGGTAAAGAGTGCATGTACAAAAGCTAATAAGATCCTAGGAATGCTAAAGCCAACGTTCCATAGTAGAAATAAGAGCCTATGAGCAAAATAATATACATCTATGGTAGGACCTCATCTAGAGTTTGCAGTCCAAGTGTGGAATCCAAGTAAAAAGACGGATGTAAATGCATTGGAAAAAGTCCAGGAACGGGCCACAAAAATACCTTTGGCTTTGAAAGCTATAGACTATGAAATGAGATTATTGAAGATGAAGCTAACAAAACTGAATGAAAGAAGAGGAAGAGGAGATTTGATCGAAATGTATAAACTAGCCAGTGGACTGGAAAATGCTCACCTATCCAAAGTTCCGTTATCCGTATCAGAAGAGAAAAGGACAAAATTAAGAGGCAATAGTATGAAAATGCACAGGGAAAGTTTTACTGCAAAACTAAGAAACGATTTTGCAAGTGCGGTGACTTTCTGGCATGTTTTCTTCTTAAATAGAGTGGTCCCAAAATGAAATTGATTGCCTGATAGTGCAAACAAATCCAAATCCATGGAAGCTTACAAGGTTGCGTTGGACAAATTCAATGGATATGGCTGCTTCAGCCCCATACCATCAAGCAGTAATGGGCTCAGATATTCTTTTTAGAATATCGCAGCAAGAACTACTAACTAACTTACTTACATATTTATTAAAAATTTTAATATAAAATTTAAATCTTTTAACAGCTTCTAAAAATAGAGTTTGATTCAAAAATAACTATTTAGTTAAAATTGAATTTAAACAAAATAAATTTTAGCTATTTACTGTTATTTGTTTTTTTTTAATTTAAAAAATAAAAACTTAGCATCAAATTTTTTTCAAATTTATTGAATCTGGATGCAAAATAGTAAATTTTCTTATTTAATTAAAATTTTTGTATTTGTTCTTTTAAATTTCATATTGATTACAGCATAACATATTGATTCAGATCACTAAAAGTCCATTCGCTTCGTTGTCGTTGTTTCAAAAGTATTTTCCGCTTCATTCAATAAAAATGGTATTAAATTCAATAGGAATCGATCTAGTTATTTTGGTTTTTTCTCAAAAAAATTGTCAACATAAAGTTTTATTTCTTTAAAATCAACTGTTGTGTCCGCAAGAAAGATCATTCAAATTTAAAATTTGATATAAATAGTTAGGCTTCATTAGTAGCATATTGTCAAATAAAATTTACTAAAATCAAATTCAAGCTCAATTGACTTTAAATCTTGGTTGAAATATAAAACTGGCTATTTTAATCTACTTTGAAAATTAGATATTGATCCAAAAAAAGCTTTAATTTAAATAAACTAATGAAATTTAAAATAAAGGTACCATTTGCAAAGTGTTTTAAGCAAATTTACAAAAAAAATTTATTAATACATAAATAAATGTCAAATATAAAATTTATTTAACAAATAAGTGGAATTTTTTTTCTTTTTTATAAATAAAATATACAATTGTTTTCTTAAACATAGATAAAATTATATTTAAAATTAAAAAATATTTTTCTTTAAAAACTGATTGTATTTGGACGCTTTGCCATATAACTATCCAACTCATTGTCCAATTTAATAATGTTATTCATTTTTTTGTTTGATTTCTTCGAATTTTTAAAAAAAAATTTGTTGCGGATTATTCTAGTTTTGAAATTACTTTCCCTTTTAAGTTCTTGTTTATTGTTATTCGAAACTTTAAAATCAAAAATTTTTTTTAAAAAGTTAAAATTTCTAACGAGCTCTGATACTTTGATGAATATACAGGCCGAAATAGCTCGAAAATAAAACCTTTAAAATTTTAAAAAATATTTACTTTTAAATCGCTTAAATTCAGAATTTCTGTTATTTGAATAATTATTTTGTGTTCTTTGGTTGACTAATCTCCTACTTTGGTAAATGCTTTGATTTTTTGAACGGAAGTTATCTCTATTTTTGATAAATTCTTTTCTTATCAACCCAAATTGATCAATTCGAGGTTTAGATCCTTTTTTTTTATCTTGCTTCATTGAATTTGGTAAATTATCAGAAGTTTTTCCATAGTTGATACGTTGTTTAATGCTTCGTTTCTTTAGCTTTAGTGCAGCTTGTACACTTGGTCTATTAGCCATTTGAATAGCCAAACGTCTGTTTTTTGCACTGGCTTTTTGTCGCGTTAAATTCAAAACTTTATTTTTATTTATAATACAACTAGTGTTTGGTTTGAGCATGGCCAATTTTGTGAATCGGTCATGTAAAGACATCTTTGTAGATGACGAAACTGTTAATTTGTTATGAACTAGCATATTAGCAATTGAATTTTTCTTTTTTTAAATTATTTATATCAAATTTATCTAGTCCCGAAGATAGGTTATTTTTCTTCAAATATAAAATAGTTGTTTTTTAGCAAATACAAACTTGATTAGCTATTTTTAGAAATATTTTTATTTTCATAATTAATTTGTTTTTTTGCAATTCAATGTTAACCAAGTGGTAGAATATTATTTAAAGAATGAATATTTATTTGGTTTATAATGACTATTAAACTCAATTATCTAAAATAAATATTTTGGATGGTTAGAAGCTTAAAACCAAAGGTAGGTTTAGAAGAGCAAAACTATTACAAATAAGAATAGATTTAGGCCAAAAATTTAGCTTACTCAAACAATATTAAAATTTTAAATTATGCTTTATATTGCTTAAAAGGTTTTGAAAGCAAAAAATTTTATTGCAAAAGGTACTTATTAGAAATAAAATTTTAATGTTTTTTTTCATAATTATCTTTTGTAGATTTATCCTATTTTTAACTATAAAATTTTATTAATAATTTTTAAAATTTTTCAACAAATATTTTTATTTTATGTATAAAATAAGAATGATAATTGTTTATTATGTTTATTAGAACATAAAGTTTATGATAAAATAATTTAACCAGAATACTTTGTTAATACAAATAAGAAAAAATCCTACAATAATTAAAAAGAAATTGGTATTTAACTTAAATAAGTTTGATAGTCTAATCTTAAGCTAAAAAGAGAAACTGTAAAAGATTTTTTACAAATAAAGGTAGAGAAACTAAAAAAATCATTGCTGACTGCGTCTGATCGAATCAAAAGATTAAAATGTTTAGCATTAAAAATTCTATTATTATCCACAATTTGCATTCAACAAAAATCGTTTCAAAATCTAAACAATTCAAAATATTTTAAATCCATTGTTCGTTCAAATGTACGCAGCACAGATAAAAATCCACATACACACTACTTATTTATTTATTTAATTAAAGTTTAAGTCCCACTTATCGAAAAGCATAGAAGAATCAGAAATAATTTAAATCAAACAAGAGTCTGATAGAACTAATCAACTGAAGGATAGCTCAAGTGACCAAGTCAGTCTTGTAAAATGAGAGATAGATCAAACTTGTTCTGTAATTAGATGTAGGGATTTTCAAGACAGCAGTCATAATGTAGAATCTTTATTAGAAATTCAATTTAAAAAAAAATTATAGAGCTTGAAACTCAGTTATTAATCAAGTTTCGAATGATTCAAGATCAAACAATTGAATTAACTCAATTAAATTAATCAAATAATTACAAATTAAAGAGTCTTTTCCAAAAAATCAACCGTATAATCCGTTTAGTAAAAGATATATTTCTATTAAAATTTATTTTTTATTTAAAAGCCAACTTTTATTTTTGTTAAAAGAAACAAATATTAGCCACACTAGCGCTTATCACAAAATAATGTCAAAATTAACCTCCTCTGTTGATATTTGAGGCGCTACAAATGGAGAGTAAATGTTGATTGACTTCCCTCAAGAAATAAATGCAGCTTATTCTGGCATTCTAAAATGAACAATTTTTATAGAATTTATTTTAATTTTTTATAATTGTCCTGGAGAATAATAGATGAGAGCACTCCTTTTTGAGCAGCGACAGCAGGAGTAACTGTAACAAAATGTCGAAAGGCATAAATAAAGATTACTTTACTGCGATCTCACTGCTACTATTATATTCTATTCATTTTGACTAAATATTTAACTTTTAACTAGGAAATATATTAAATAAAGCTTTTATCATTTTTTGACGCAAAATGGTCTAAATATATGGAAATAGATTAAGATTATTTTCATTTAAAATTAATTGAAAAGTATTGAAAATAGAAAATTTATTTCTCAATTTTTATTATTTAAATAAAAATAATAATTCATAGATAAATAAAAAAAATTTTTCATCTAGTTATATAAATCAATAAAACTTATATTAATATTTTTTTACAATTTTGATATATGAGCTTGTTAGACCGTAACTCAAAATGCAAATTAACCATTTTGGTCAAACTAATTAAATAACCTTAGCAATTAATCATGTTTTTCTTTAATTTTGAAATCTTTTTTTAGTTTATGTTTAAAATATGAAGGACTATTTATTCTTGATCTTCATCATCACCATTTGCCGAAGATTGCTGGTTCTTTTCGTTTATTCGTTTCAAACGAACTTAAAATAATATAAGCAATAAGTTATTTTTAAATATCTAATTAACTTACGATTGTCCCAGTTTCGTTTTAGAACATCTTGAACTTTGGCCCTAGGACCAAGTGTATTAAAGTGAATACCCAGTCTAAGCAAAGTTGAATTTTGACTTATTGAATTGGCTATATCCATCTCCACTTTTGTTCCAAGAATTTGAGCTCTCTAATTTTATTTTATTCGAGATCAAAAAAATAAAATCTAACTATATAAATATTAATCTACCTGATTACTAAGTCTTAAATCAATTAATGTTTGATTTTTAAGAGTAGCTCTACAAACGTCAGCTATTACAAGTCCGGTCAGCAAATTCGATTCAATATTTAAAGTCAATAGTGTAGTGTTGTCTTCTAGCATTTCAACTATTGTCTATTTAAACAAAATTGGTTGATAAAAATAGAAAAAAGAATTGAGATTTTATTTACTTTGGCAACCGAGTCTGGCATTTCAATATTTGCCATACTTAAATTTTTACAATTCGTATTTGTTTTCATTGCTTCAATAATTTGTTTCATTCTTTCATGTGAAATATTCTTAAATAAATATTCAATTTAAAGAAAACATTTAATTTTATTTATTACTTTAATATTGTTCAAATTTAGACTAGTTAGAGTTGAATCGTTTTCTTGAAGCAGTTTGATGCTTTCCTCTACGTCAGTTTTATTGTCTGGCTCAGGTGGAACAAATTTAAGCGTTTCTGATTTGGCAGCCGCGTTCCATCCACCAAAAATAATTCCACTGTCATTTTTTTCAGCTGCATGAAATTGAACCTGGTTGACTAGTCCAGTAAAGCCTAAAATAGCGGCAAGTTCAACAATCTCGGCCTCAGAAGCACCGCTCAAAATTTCATCCCATTCAGTACTCACATGATCTAACTCTGGATGCTCTTCTTGAACTGGTTTCGGTGGAGGAACCCAGACCTTGCCTCTAATTTCCTTTTTATATTCCTTATTTTGTTCCCAGTCTTTTTCATTTTTGCCTTGGTCCTCTAAAAATTTAAGTAATTTTTCGCGGTCATATGGTCCGGTTGGTTGTTTTTTGGTCTGATCTCGACATCTTTCGGATGGTGGTAAATGAGGATCCTAAAAATTATTTATCAGTGAAAATTTTAGCTTATTTTTGTTTAGTTATTTACATCTGGATCGACTTCGCCAGCAAGACACTCGAGCTCTTCTTCTGTCAATTGGGAAAGGAGAGCGTCAATTTCGTCAAAATCAGCATCGGAAAAATCTCGTTGTTTCAGACTCATGTTCGCTTTTATTCTGTTTAAAACAAAATAGATTAAAGGCTTAAGATATTTTATGTAAACATAAATGATTTAATTTTTAGATTGAAAAAGTGATTATTCATAAATTATTAAGAATCAAGTTTATCTTTGAGAAACTTGGGCTAAAATTAAAAGAATTGAATAGCTCAGAAGCCAATAATCTGTAATTGAAGCTAACTTGATATTGAGTTTTTAATTTAAATGGAATTTTTATTATAATATATTCGAGAATAAGCAATGATTCTTTCAAAAGGTTATAAAAAATACTATTTTATTATTAGTAAAATTAATTAAGAAAAAATTATGATGAGATTTGATGAAACCGCTTTCAATGGTACGCTTGAAAATTAAATAAATTATATTTTTATATCTTTTTTTGTTGTTATAGAATTTAAAATGATAAGTAGATATTTTTGTCTTCAAAAATAAATTTAAAATAGGGTGAATGAAAATAAAATTTTTTCTTTTGGATTTTATTTTTCTATTTTAGACATTTGAAAGATCATTGAAAGTTTACATATCTAAAATTATTATGTGTAATGTTCTTGGTTATTTTCATTGTTATTTCATGAGAATAATGACAAACTGAATTTTGGAATAAATCTATTGCAATAATTCATGGTTTTGAATAAATGATGACGCTGAAATTTCATGATGATATGGTTGCAGAAGCCTGTCTAGACTTCTTGTCTATGATCAAAAAATAAAAAGACTTTGGTTTTAATTTTTTTTTTAAATTCTTAGAATCCAATTTAATATTAAAAAATGATTGTTATTCTAGTTTAATAATTTTAAAAACTTGTCTTTTAAAATTCGTTTTTTTAACAAAAACCAACACTAAATACAAACTCATTAATCTCAGCCATTTGATTCAATTTAAATTGAATTCGTTATTTTCATTACCTAATATATTAGATTATTTTATTAGACTAATATTCTAAACACACAAAGGAATGTTTCCCATCTACACTAAACATAAAAATAGATAATTTTTGAATACATCTTTGATATTTTTGAGGCATGCTGGTAGCTTTATTTTTTCAAGCATTTGAGTTTAATTTTTAGTTTTTTTTTAATTTCAAAAATATTATTAACAAGAAAAATGCATGCTTTAAATGAGACATGGTCTATAAATTTTCTTATAAATACATAATTTTTGGACTTAAAATATTTTAATATAACTAATTTTGTTAGTTCTCAATAAATTTATTCAACCAATAATAAATTTATTAAATCAAATAAGACATTATTAAAAAAAAAACAAGATATGTGTTTTCAGAAAAAAAGATAAACCGAAATTGTTTCTGATAACTTATATAACGTTATTTACCAAAAAAAATTAATTAATAAAAAAAGTATTTTATAAGAAAAGATTTTTTGTGCATCCGTTGGGACAAAAATAATCTCGTTTCTTTTTCATTTAAGCATTGCATTTTACACCCAATTTATTAAAATTTTCAGTATTTTCTGAGAATTTTGCTTGCTTTGAAGGAATTTCTAACTCATTATCACTTAATTCATCGAGATTGATCATTGACCGGTTGATTTTTAAAACAAGGTTTAGTTTCATATGCAATTTTCAACTTTTTTCATTGACTCAAAGGTTTTTCTAGCCAATTAATATTCGGGGTGGTTTTAATGTCCTTCCTCTGGTACAAAGGATCCACATTTTCCTTCGTCAATTAGTTCGAGATATGAAGCTGCACGACAGGCTGAACCTATATAACGGCAACACTATCTTAACTTATGATCTCCATCTTGTCCTTTTTTTTTATTAATATCAACAATAAAAACAATGAGCAAAACACTTTCATTTGATTTTTTTAGTCTATTTTTTTCAAATAATCAATTTAATAAGGTTAAGTTTAGTTTTCATTTTAATTAGTTATAACCCAGATATTTAAAAATTAAATTTATCCAAACAATTTATCTTTATTTAATAAAAGTGTGAAGCCTAAATAAAAAATGTTTTGTTTTATTCCATTAAGTTTATTATTGGCTTTATTTGTTTAAAATAATATTAAATTTGTTGGGTAAAATATTGAGAGCCTTTTTTTGTAGAAAAACAACACAAAATTGTTTTTATTTGAGGAAATACAATAATTATCAGTTTGTTGATTGCTTATTTTTGAATTTTAAATTATGTGAAGGAAAAAATTTAAAGAAATTAGGCTTTCAAATAAATATTAATTTCTTTAGCAATAAATTGATCCATAAACCTATTGGGAATAGTTCAGTAAATAATAATATCCTTTTTGTTTTAATTTTATTTCAATTTTCCGAATAGATCCCTAATTAAAACTTAGAACAATTTTAAATTTTTTAAGGATTTTTTATTGATAAAGATATTAAATAATAATTTCAACTTTTAAAATAAATTAAAAAAATTAAAATTTACACAATAATAAATTTAAAAAAATTAAACTAATGGGAAAAATATTCATCGATATTTAAGCGCATATTTTGCAGTAGATTCAATGGTTGGTTCGTAGTACTATTTTGACCCAAACCAGTGTTCTTTTTACTGCATGACTCACTTGATTTTTCAATTGTTTTGAATCGTTTTTTCTCAACTTTTTCATTTTCTTCACTCTTTTCTTCGCTCTTTTCTTCACAATTGAAATATGGTCGTTTTTTGGCCGGCAATTTTGACTTGGTATCTAAATTTTGATCACTTACTATTTTAAAACTTAAATTATCACTGTTCATATTTTGACTTTGGCATTTATTTTTCGGTAGAATTGATTCGTCTATTTTCGTAGATCCATTGACAAACATTTGAAGAGCTAAAAGTGGATCCGTGAGCCTTTCATTCGAACAAGAAGTTGTCCTTGTCTCCTTTTTTTCAGTTTCAAGTTTATTTTTTTTTGAACCTAGCTTTTCATATATAAATTGATGAAATTCTACTAAATGTTTATTTAAATCGTTTTCAGTATTGAAAAATTCACCACAATTAGTACATATAAATTCAATTTTGTGACTATTTTTTAAATGCTGTATTAGTTCGATTAACGGGGGCAAAGAGGACTGTTCATGGAGATTTTTTTCACAAATTTTACAAAAAAAGCTTGTAGCATCAACAGAAGCGCATGGTGATACAGAATTTTTTGATCTAGAAATTTCAGGACTTGGTGAATTTTTTTTGCAGTATGAAACTGGAGTTTTGGCCTTTTGTTTAGGAGAAACGGGATGACTATTTTGAAATGATGATTGATTTGGGTGAAATCTGGAAAAATGGTTAAACTTCAACATATGTAAACTCAAGTCATCTAGAGTGTCAAATGAAGCCGAGCATTCGAGACATTTGAGAATTTGAGAAATAAAATTATTGTTTCTGGAGTTGTTAACCCATTCTTCTTGTCCACGAACCATTTTATGCATTGCCATTGTTTCATTTGGACCTGTAGAACGCTTGTAATTAGCTTGTTTCAAATGTTGTAAAGTATCTTTGGAAGTACATTCATTTTTTGATTTAAGCTTCAAATTTTTTTTGTTTTCATTACAAGATAAAATTTTTTCAATCGATTCTTTCAACAAGTTAGTTTTGTTCACCGATGGCGTCTTAATGCTTGACTCTTGGAAAGAAAACTCTGCTTGATGTTTTTCAACCGCGTTTGAATACAATTGGTTCTGTAACCGATACTGACACTGGTATAAAAACAAATTTAAAAAGTCCTGCTTGGGCTCATTGGCGCCATTAAGAAAATATTTGAAAAAGTTCATTATTTTGTAAAAGTCATCAACGCTTTGCATGTTGATAGCTGGATTTGTTTGGTAGGCAAGAAAATTTTCTTGATCGTTTGACATACTTCAGTTCAAATTTGTTTTTATAAAAAATTAATGACAAACTGGCGTTTCAACTGCAGTCAAAGTGCTTCTAATTTAATGCTTGTGCCAATAACATTTAAAAAACCATTTTTTTCATTATATTCACTTTTCAAATATTTTTTTGTTGTATTCTATCTAAATTATTAAAATGCCATTAAAACAAATATTCTGAAAAATTTGATTGTGACACATAAAAAAAGAACGAAAAAATAAAATTCGATTTCCAAAGACTTTTGGTAAATTTAAACAACAATCACAAAAAAAATTGTTAAAAAATATTTCTTATTTATCTTTTTATATACATATAATAGATATATATAGTAATTGACAGCTAAATTTTCTTTTTTTTAAATAATATGAGCCTATTTACCTGAATATATAGAGCCTTGTTATTGGATCTTTTTTTAAAAGTACTTTCGATTCAATGTTAATATGCCGACATATTAGACAGCTTTTTTTGTTTAAATTTTTATCTTTAAAAATCACTCTTGCAAAGCTATTTTATATAATTTAGTCAAATTTTTTAGATTGATATAAATTGAGCTAAGAAAAATGCCAATTTAAACAATAAAAATCATAGAGTGATGTAAACAATGCTAAATAAGAACGTGTCTCTATTTATGAAAAAAACTAAAATTTTTCTGATCACCAATTGATTACTTCGAATTAAGAATAGAAATATTTTAATTGAGAAAAACAAGTGAGCAAAAGAGCTTTTGATTACTGTCAAAACATATAAAAAAACTAAAATTTAGAATTAAAAAAGAGTTAATTTAGATACAATCAACAATCAATTGAAATTTTAATTCACAACGAAATCTGAAAAATGAAATATTTTTGGTCTTAAAAAAATCTTAAACTTGTACTTTATTTGAATTTAATGCTTCAGTTAAATGATACGAATAAGCTTTGAAAAAAAAATTTTTTTTATTTATACAAATAAATGACCATTATTTTAATTTGAAGTGAAAAAGACCAATATCTAATCTGATAGTAAAATTTTGAAATTTTAAGATTTTAAGATAAAATAGAAAAATAAACGTTTCGACCTTGCTTTTTAAAAAAAACAGATCTATTTGAAGCTATAATAAGGCAAATTTTTGAACAAACCGAAACTTAAAGCAAATCAAATAAACTAATTCTGTAAAAGTATTATTATTAACCATCTGTCTAATTCTAAATTTATCAGTAGTTGAGCTGTCGAAAAGCAAATAAAAAAAACCAAGTTATTTAATTAAATTTTTAAGAGCTATTGAAATTTGAATTATCGTCGATAATTTAAGCATTTGAAGCTTATTTCTCAATAAGATAAGATAGAATTTCGATTGATCTGCAGTAAAAACCGGGGCCTAGTTTAGCTGCTTGCTTTATACTGGATTTAGTTAAGTAATTAATGAGCTTGATATTGAAAATTACAATGCTGATTGATTTTAGACAAGATTTCAAAGCTATGAGAAAAAAATTCCACTTAAATTCTTTTATTTAAAAATGATTTTACGACGATGATTAATGAATGGGCTAAATTATCTTACTATATATCTATCAATTTCAACATGCATTCAATATTTTCTTGAGATCTTTTCATCGTTTTATTTTAAATTTTGACTAAATTATTTTGATTTGGGCAGCTATTCTTTTCTTAAAAAACACACACGTTTCTTATCAATATATATTTAGGAATCTTATCTAAGCACATCGTTTTCATCATTAATCAATGTCGTTCAAGCACATAGTCTAATTGAACCCAAGTATCTTGGCAATATTAGACACATAAGTAGGTTTTCTGCTTAATGTTAAGTTATCAGCTAATTTTACATTGTTCTAAAAAGTAGGCGAGATAACTAGTTTGAATCAAGTGAGCTTAACAAAATATCGCTTTTATTTATGGAAAATAAATGTTTTTGTAAAATTTCTTACCTAAAAGCATTTAAAGACGGGTTGTTAAGATTTTGAATTTTTTAAAATTAATTAACCACTATTATTTTTGATTGATGTTTTTCTTAACAAAGTGTCATTTTGATTGATAGGCAATTTAAAGACTTTTTTATTTGATTTTTTTTCATTATTAGTCTAAGATTAAATTAATTAATAAAATTTTTGATTAAATCAAACCCGAAATATTTTAAAGAAATAGAAATGGAAAATATTTTATTTTCTATTTGAATTAGAGATAAACAATTTCAAAAGAATGTCTACCAATGTCTGATATTGTAGATCATTAGAAAAGTGTTATAATTAGCTTGAATTCTCATGTCTTACTAAACTTAATAGCTTCAAAATTAATAAACCTTTAATCAAACTTCCTTTTTTAATTTTATTTTGATAAATTAACTCATCCTTGACTAAATAGCTAATAATATCTGAATTTATTTTTGCCCCTTTTCAGCTTTCATTTCTTGTTTTTAATTTATTAAAGTTTAAAAATATAAAATTATTAAACTCTAATTAAATTGTAAAGGGAGTTTGTGTGTTAGTCATGCAAGCAGAGGATCGAGGGTTCAAAACCCACTGAGGGTGGAAAAAACTTCAAAATATCTCTGCAATACGGGGCGCATGTTTTTAACCTCTTTCATCAAAAAAT
>PJRA01000160.1:671285-811914 GCA_016987375.1 Brachionus koreanus
TTTCATAACAGTGCAACTTTGAATGTTGCACGATGTTGCATTTACAGAACTTGCTTTTGACTTATGAGAGAAAAGTTATAAGAATTTTTAAAATTTTGTTCTGTTCAATTGTACTAAATTTCACAAAATCCATGATCAAATAAATACATTTCATCCCTTTTTCAAAATATTTTTCAAAACTGTATTTTTAAAATACTTTTTTTGCAATTTTCGCAATGCTAAATGAATTGTATATGAGGCTAGGAGGATTTAGTTTTTTTTATTAAACAATTAAATAACAATAGTAAAAGTCTTTTTTGTTTTCAAAGTTTCCAAATTGGTTCAAAATAGGCGCCAAGTCACCAGATATCAATTCAAAAAAAATTATTGATTGTGTGGATAATTGATAAAAAACAAATAATTTTTAGAAAAAAATAAGTTAAAAAGCGCAATGAAAAAAAAAATTTGATACGTAAGGTTACGTAATCTTACGTTTATTTTAGTTGGTGAGAACATGTAATTTTACGTAAAATTACGCAAGCTTACATTAAAATATCTAAATTTTGGTAAAAACCATCCCAAAACGCTTACGGCCAAAAAAATTTGTTTTTTGGTTAGAAAAATGTAAAAATTGAACATTTTTCAATAAAATTGTAATAAATTTTCATTGAGATTGGTGTCATGTCTATGTCTAATAATTAAACTCAACTAAATCTTTAAAATCGCAAACTGGAAAAATTGAAATTATCAATTTTAACGAGTTTGTTTTTTTATTCATGACTAATTTTTTTTAATATAGTTTCCGGATGAATAGATCTCTTTTCATATTAGAAGAAAGAAATTAGAGAAAATATTTCAGGTTCTTGGCTATTTTGGATTCATTTTATTAAAAAAAATTTAAATACATTAAGTCAATTAAATGCAATTTTTCGTTATATTTTGCCGAGTATTGATTACTGGATAGGAAATTATTTTCCAATACAATCGAATTATCTTAATTATTAATTTTTAAATTTAAATAATTACCAACACATATTGATACTTTTTTAAAAAAAAACTTTTCTTTGACATTGATCCTTTTTACAAAATGCAGTTTTTTTAGGCTTGTTAATATTTCAAGGCTTACATTAAGCTCAAATCTTTTACTGTCAATTATTAAACCAAAATTGGACTCATTTTTCTTTTTTTTTTCGATTTTGGAACTTACAAATTTTTCTCCTAAAAACCAAAATTTTTATTTATTTTTTTTATTAAAAATATAATTTAGGGGGGTCCCCAGGTTCATCCGAATGGCTTACGCCTTCGTTTAATTGCTACGTAAAAATTGAGTACAAAATTATAAATATGTAGAAGAAAGAAAAATGTTAAATATTAATTTATGTCTAAATTTTTATTTTATTTTGTTTTAAATAAAAATAACTTTAAATTTTAAAAAATAAAAAAAATTGTTCTCTAGATTATCTCTGTGTTAATTTTATTTTTTTTTTAAATTCTCTGCTTATTAAAATTATTAAATGAAATTTAATTTAAGTTTTGACTACGCAGTTTACAGAATCAATTATAATTAAATTCAAAATCTAGTGAATTTGTAATGAATTACGAAAAAAATAGTTCTCTTCTAGTTATCTAATTATTTAGCGTTCAAGTTTGATGATTTTTTGAAAATAGAAGCTTTTGTCTTAAAAGAAATTTTTCGCTTTACTCTCAATCCAAAATTTAGCATTTTAATTTAAATTAAAATCTTTTTAATCAAGATAAATACTTGGTATAAATTATGAAAGTTGGTTTTCATAAGATATTTCCACATTTACGCATTCAAATGAATATATCTCTCTTAAATTAAATATATGATTCTATTTAATTTGTAATAGACTTCTAATTTTTAATATCGCAAAAAGTCAAGACAAAAATTAGCAAAATTCTCATCAAATTCAATTTAAATTTTAATTCATCAGTTCAAGACATTGTGAATTTTAATAATAATATAATGTGTATAAGCTTAAGCAGGAAAAATTGTAGATCGAGGCTAGCTCGCTATGGTAGCTAGTTAGGAAAACGAACAAAAGCAAAAATTTAAAATTTATATAGATTTCTTTATATAAATTAAAGATTTTTAAAATATTTTGGCAAAATGCTTCTATCTCCCAAATTTAGTTTGTGCAAAAAATTTTATCTGAAGCTTATTAAAAAAAATTGGGTTATTTTGGTTTTAAATTATTGCTTTTGATTTTGTTCAAAATTCACAATGCCTTCGTAAATCTTCTCAAAAATAAAAAAAACTTTGATCCATCTTGGTTGTTTACAGTAGTTTTTGTAAATTTTTTAAACAGTTTTAGAAGGAAAAAATTAAAGAGAGATATTGTCATTTAATTTTATATTTTTGAGCATAAAACATCTAATCTAGGTTAAAAAATGCATAGATTACGAAATAATTTGAAAGTACTAAAATAAGTTTGTCTAAACATGAAAACCATAATTTATGAATAAAAATTCTAATTTTAAAGTTAAGCATGAAATCAAAAAAGACTTATAATAAAATGATATTTTTTTATTAGTTTGTTTAAAATTAGGCTATCTAATTCATTCATAAATACATAAAATTTTACTTTGAATTGTTGCAATAATTTTTCTAATACTGTATCTTTTACTTTAACAAAAAATTAAAATTGAAAATTAAATAGAATTTTTTATTTTGAATTTTAATTTTAAATAAAAATTATTTTACAAACAAATTTTGCGCAAAAATAAAACTTCATCATTAAAACTTTAACCAGAGTTTCGTTGAAATTAACCATCTATTTATAATACTAAACATTTATTTAAAACTGGTCATTTATTTATTAAATGTTCGACTCATTCAGACAATTCTCTGGCTAAAATTTATTCAAAATTAGATGAAAAAAAAAATGAATATTTAAGAACAAATTTTTGATTAAACAAAAATTTACAAATGGAATTGAATAGCTAATCAAAAAAGAAAAAATAGATAAAAATAACAAAAAATAAATTATGTATTGAATAGATCCAATTTAAGGTCACAATTGTGAGTTTTTTGATGATTTTGTAATTTTTGCTTAATCTCATTTATTTCATCAATAAGTGCTTTATTTTTAATTTTTTGCTCTTTATTTAAATCTGTCAAATTTTTGACTTTATCTTCTAATTCGGCTATTTTTTGTAATTTTCTAAATCTACACTTTCTAGCCGCCTCTCTATTTCGTTCTCTTTTCTTTTCCAATTTCATGTCTTCTTGGTTATCATAGTTTATCGGTGAAAACATGTCACCAGTTGAACTTGTCGATTTGTCAGTATTGCGCCTATCTATTATTGAACCGGCTAAATTCACCTCTGGCTCAGATTTCATTGAACAAATACCACTTTGATTGCTCATATCAGACAAATTTTTGATCTTAGTAGCCGGCTGTTTTTTTTTTCCATTTGCCATTGGTTTATTGATGAGTATTCCATTTGAATGAATGGGCACAGTCTGAAGCTCATCTTTTTTAGTTGTCATGTTTTGGTATTGCTTATTCTGATTATTAGAGTCTTGATTGCTGTTTGAAGATAAAACCGGATGGGAAATTGGCTGGACTAAAAATGTATTTTGTGAAACAGGCATCAAGTTTGAGTACTTGGGCTCATTATCAGCTTCTTGGATTTGATTTTCGCTTGCATATGAATTAGCACCAAATATGTTCAGCGGATTTATTAGAGTGGTGTTAGGCGTTTGGCATTCGGACTTTTCTTGACTTTTTTCGATAAAAGTTTGTGTTTGAAATTGGTTCTTAGAACCATCAGGGGTGAATCCTTTTTGTCCAAATTGACTGAAGCTTATGTCGAGACTAGGCGTAAACAGCTCTATTCCTGGAGTCCTTAAAACACCAATGTTTGGATTAAAATCGTTTATCAGTTTCTCTAGATGTGGAGTTGGTATGTCCAGGGTCGAAAGAAGATCCTTGTTACGAGATCCGTCCGATTGAGTTACACTCAAGCTACCATTATAAACGCTGGTACGAAATTTTTTATTACTCAAATTGATTGAGTTTAAGTCAGTGGCTGAGTCATTACTACTCATGCTAAATGAACTCAAATTGTTATTTGCTTCGACATTGTTCAATTTTAAAGTTAATTTTCTTTTTTTTTCTTCTATTGTCTCATTTTGCCGCAGGTTAGGCGCAATGTTTGTCGATGTTGTGTCCAAGTTCATTTTAATATCTATAGAATAAAAGCGATAGATTTTAGTTTTGTAATTGATACAAGCAATAAGTGAATCAGAGTTTAGAATTTCAAGAGCTTGGCCAAACAGGTAAACAAACTAAGAAAAGCAAATATTTGCACTGAGAATGAGAAGTCATTAATGGAACATTTGAATGATGAATAATATTTCATTAGAAGAGATTTCAAGAGAGAAAAAAATTTCATAAATTTTTTCTTAAGCTAAGCGAACTCTAGCTCCTTTTTCTAAAAAAAAAATAATAAATTAGCTCAAATATTCGTAATCTTATTTAGTAATTTTTGTTTTAAGCGTTGTTCATAATATACGAAAATGAGCCTCAAAACCTTATGAAAAAAAAAATTGAAAATTTTATAACTAATTATATTAAGAAATGATTTAAAACAATTTGTGTTATTTGAATGAGAAGAATGAAGATTATGCTAAATAAAAAATGCGTTTATAAAAAAAATCTATTTTAATTGAAAATTTCAAAATTACGTTTTTATTTTTGAAAAAAATAATATGAAATTTTAATGTAAAATTTTAGATTTTAAATGCGTTCTTCCTTTAGGCAAGTGAATGTATGTAAATTCTGTATACCGAGAGAGAGAGAGAGAAAAATCTTATCTCTAGTCTATTAAAATTAAAAACAAAGCTATAGGTAAATTTTTACATTTTTTATAAATTTGCATGCAAATTCATTATAATAATTAGAATCATAAACTTTTTTTTATGATGCAAACTCAAAAAAGTTTGATGACGTACTCCATGTGAGTCATCAAAGTTTCTTAACAACAAAAAATATTTACATAAATTTCGAAATTTTAAGCATTACATTTATTTGCCTTCAACAAAGATTCAATTTAAATATGCAAGTGAATATTTTTTACATGTCTGCTTAACAAATTCGGAACTATTTATTTAAAATAATTCTTTCAATAAAGTTGACTAGGTTCGCCTACAATTAAAACAAATATGTGAATTGAAAAAATTGAAAATAATTTAAGCTTTTAAAACACTTATCTAATTTTGAATAAAATATTAACGCCAATATAAACTGTTTAATGTTGTATTTTTTTATTTATTATTGAATTATTGAATTATTATTATTATTCAGAAAACACCTCATGGGCGATGTTAAAAAAAAGAAAAAAAAATTTAAAATAGTAAAAACAAAAATCTATTTTAGTATGATTTGAGGAGTAGTTCTAAGATTTTTCTGTTTTTCTCATTCGGTTCTCTAAAAAGGTATATATATATTTTTATATATAAATCAAGGACAATAGGAACATAGTATTTTTCAAAAATGTTGGTAAAAATCTTAAGCTTAACAATTAAAATAAAAAAAATTAAAATAATCAAATTTCATAATTTCATATTGATTTTTATCTTATTATTTTCATTCTATAGACTAATTTTGACATTTAATTATTTTATTTGAAACAATTTGCTTGAAATTCTAAATAATTCTATATCTATTGTTCCATGTCATAGCATTTTACCAAAATTATACTAATCTATTTTAAAATATTAAAACATTGAATTATTAAACCGCTTAAAATTTTAATATTAGTTTAAAAATTTAAGTAAAGAAATCTAGCATTAAATTAATATTAACTTATCTAATTTTTCAATACGGATTAAAAAATTTATCAAAAAACTCTCAATATTTTGTTTTTGATGTAATATTAAGAAAAAATATCAAAATGGCATTTTATTTTTGAATATTTAATTTTAATTTGAAAAAAAAAAGACAGTAACAAGAAATAGAAAGATTTTGCCAAGCTACTTGCACATTTGCAGACCTAAATCGCTAACAACCGAATTAATTTTCATTTCTCTTAAATACCTGTTTGAAAAATAAAATTTCAATTACATAAAATTAAATAACATAAAAAAAAATATTTTTCTGGTTTAAATTCAATCAATAGATTGAAATTTTGCCAAAAACGGTGGTTTAAATTTTGCAAATCAACGATAATATGTTACTTTAAAGCATGTCTTAGAAATGAAAAGAGAAACAAGCAACTAGATTTGTTTGAATTAATTTAAATCTTTGATATTTCAATTAAAAAAAAATGTGTTTAAAATCTTAATGAATTTTTATTTGATAATAATTTTAATTTTTAAAGAAAAATATTTTTTATTTTCTATTTAAATAAAAAATCGAAAACAAAAAAAGAAACGAAAAAAAAACTAATCTAAACAATATTTTTTATTGATTTTATGCTTCAACCTAAGAATACCAATCAAATCGTGAAAAAAAAATTAAACATTTAGCAATTTTAAAATAATAGCTTGTAAAATGAAAAAAATATATAATAATTTTTGAAAGCCTTTTAGGTAGATGTTTAGATCTAAATATTTCAGAAATCTGAAAGAAAATAATCAAAAAAAAATCAATCTTTAATTAATTTCGCTGAAACGAAAATGAATTGTATTGACCTTCTCTGGATCCCAAATTTTTCATACACACTCTGCACCTGCTAATTTTTTGACGTCTAGAGGCATCTTCAGTTGTAATCATTCTCGGCATGCCAAATTGATCATAATCAGCCAAAACACTAAGCCAAAAGCTTATTTTCTGAGATGTAAATTGACATTTTCCCATAGCACTACACTCTATAAATGGTGTGGTTCTGAAATTTTCCAAGCAACTACCAGGACTTTGTAATGATTGACCGCCTCCTTCTGCACCAGATCCACGATGCTTAAAATATTATATTCAAAAAAAAGGAACAAAAAAAAGTAAAAATTTTTTACCATTACAAAACTGTAACCATCCCATAATCTGCTCCAGCCGTTTGGACAAGTTGGAATATTTTCACTTTGACTGTGCATAGCAATTACATTTGCAGGCGCTTCACAAACAGAACATCTACTAATGTAATCTTTAATATTAGGACCTTGCATTGGCATTTTCGGAATTGGCAAATTAGTGCTAAGCCAATATGACAAATCATTATTTTGGGCAAAATTACAAATATTTCCAATGTCACATCGAATAAAAGGCATCACACTAAATCGTCTCATACATGAACCAGCGGTACCTAAATCTTGTTGATGTGATTTTTCATTACCACTAAAATAAAGCAAACTAAATCCATCCCATAATTTAATTGTATTTTGTGGACATTCAGGTTCAATGCTATCTTGACTGTGTCGAGTAATAAGTAGACCAGCTCTGGCATAAGCATTACCAGGCGGTCCAACTGAACCTCTTTGACCCTGTTCACCTGGTCGACCATCAGAACCAGGATAGCCTCTTTGGCCTGGTTCACCAGGCATACCAGGCAAGCCGGGAATACCAATATCACCTTTTTCTCCGACCATACCAGGCAAGCCAGGAAATCCAGAATCACCTTTAGGCCCTTCTGGTCCATCTCTACCAGGCATACCAGCTTGTCCTTTTTGGCCTTTATCGCCTTTAACTTCAAGAACTGATTTGCAAACTGCATCTCGACCTGGCTGACCAATATCACCAGGTAATCCAGCCAAACCTGTATCACCTTTTTGACCATTATCGCCCCTAAGACCAGGTAGACCAGGTTGACCGGGAAAACCAGAATCTCCTTTGAGACCCATCTCTCCTTTTTCACCAGGTATTCCGGGTAAACCGGGTTGTCCTGGTCTTCCAGGATCTCCCTTATAACCCTGTGGACCAGGTAAACCAGGCATACCTTGTTCACCACGCTGACCTGGAAAACCATCTTTACCAGGTAATCCCGGTAAACCTCTATCACCTTTATCACCAATAAAACCTTGTGGTCCAGTATTACCTTTATCTCCCTTTTGTGCAAAACAACCAGGTCCCTGAATACCTTTTTCACCGTCATAACCACGTGGTCCCATATCACCTTTTGCACCAGGTAAACCAGGCATGCCAGGAATACCAGAATCGCCTTTATCTCCCTTTATACCTTTTGTTGAAACACCAGGCAAGCCAGGTAAGCCTTTATCTCCTTTAAAACCAGGGATACCTTGTGGTCCGTCGCGACCTTTTTGACCAGGAACTCCTGGAATACCAGGTTGGCCATCCAGACCTCGATCACCTTTAGGGCCTTGCATGCCAGGAATGCCAGGATGACCTTCACGGCCCGTTTTTCCTTGAGGTCCTGCTTCACCCGGTTCTCCCTTTTGACCTGGAAAACCTGGTAAACCCGGATTACCAGTATCACCTTTTAGTCCAGGCATTCCTTCTCTTCCTGGAAGGCCGTTTAATCCATTATCTCCTTTTGGACCTGGTTGTCCTGGTAAACCAGGTAGACCGACATTTCCTTTATCACCTCTCAATCCTTGCGGACCTTGTGGACCTTCTGGTCCAACATCACCTTTTGGTCCTGGTTGTCCTGGAAAACCTTGACTGCCTTTAGGTCCTTGGTAACCTAGTTCTCCCTTAGAATAAAAGTTTTATTTAACTGAATTATAAGAAAAAATTAATTTACTTTTTCTCCTCTCATTCCAGTGAGACCTCTTTCACCTGGTAAACCTGGTAAACCATTTAAACCTTTTTCTCCCGGCTCACCTTTTGTTCCTTTCATTGTCAATGGTGGGGGAGCATCTTTACCTCGTTCACCTTTGGTGCCTTTTTCACCCATTTCACCTTTAAAAATAATTTTAGATATAAATTAATTAATAATTTTTTAAGCATTTTTATTTTACCTTGAGGGCCAATTAATCCTGGCATACCCGGTAAGCCAACTAAGCCCCGATCTCCTTTCATTCCTGGCAAACCTGGAAGTCCCGTATTTCCTTTATCACCTTTCATTCCTGGAAAACCAGGATCTCCAACTGGTCCAATTTCACCATCCTTGCATGGAATACATGGCAAAGCATCATGTCCCTTATCACCTTTGTCACCTTTGGAACCAGGTAAGCCAGGTAGCCCATCAGATCCTCTTTTTCCTGGAATTCCAATTCCAGGTGAACCTTTATCGCCTTTGTCACCAATACGACCTTCTAGTCCCGGCAAACCAGGCTGACCTGGTAAACCCGTATTACCTTTTGGCCCCACTAAACCTGGAAGTCCTGAATTTCCTTTTTCGCCAGGTAAACCCGGTAAACCATCTTTGCCTGGCTCTCCTTTTAAACCATCACGACCATCAAATCCTCTTAAACCTCTCTCGCCTTTGTCTCCATGTTCTCCTTTTTGTCCATCAATTGCCTTTCCTTTGTCACCTTTTTCGCCAGGGACACCTGGTAGTCCAGGAATTCCATCCCGTCCTTTAGCACCTGGTAAACCTGGTAAACCCATTTGTCCTTTAGAACCATTTGCTCCTGGAAAACCGTCAAAACCACGATCACCTTTTTCTCCTGGAAGGCCTGGTCGACCAGGTTCTCCTGGAATAGATTGACCTGGCAAACCTAAATCACCTTTGTCTCCCATTTTACCTTTAGGTCCCATTAATCCATCTCTTCCTGGTTCTCCTTTTGGACCTGGAAAACCATCATTACCTCTATCACCTTTTTCGCCTCTCATTCCTGTTAAACCACGAGAGCCAGGTGGACCATCCAAACCAGGCAAACCTTGTTCTCCTTTTGAACCATCTTGTCCAGGTAAACCACGATCTCCTTTTTGACCGTCTCTACCAGGTAATCCATCACGACCGGGCATTCCAGGTACTCCTTGTAATCCTTTTTCACCTTTTTCGCCCTTCTCTTTTGTAATTCCAGCCTCTCCTTTTTGACCCAATTCACCTTTATCACCACATCTGCCAATTGGACCAGGTAAACCAGGCAAGCCTTTTGGACCGACCATATCTCTTCCTGGCACACCTCTATCTCCTTTATCTCCTTTTTCACCAGGGAAACCATCAAAACCTCGCATACCTCTATCACCCTTAAAAAAAATAATAAATGTAAAAAAATCAATAAAATTTATCTTACTTTAGTTCCATTAAAGCCCATTAAACCCATCATACCTTTTTCACCTGGTTGACCTTTTTCTCCTTTCATTCCAGGCTCACCTTTTAATCCAGTAAAGCCTCTATCACCTTTTTCACCAGGAATACCCGGTATTCCTTCAACTTCTCTTGGTTCTCCTTTTTGGCCTTTTTCTCCATCTCTTCCAGGTCTTCCGTCTCTACCTGATGGACCTTGTGGGCCTGGTGGACCTGGTCTACCATCATCTCCTCTCATACCTGGATCCCCACGGTATCCAATCATACCTTTTTCACCTGGCATTCCGTCATAACCTCTTGGACCAGTTTCACCTTTATCTCCCTTTGAACCATCGACGCATCCACAAAAACCTTGATCACCTTTCAAGCCTGGTATACCTGGGAATCCATCTCGCCCTGGTGATCCTGGTAAACCTTGTCTACCTGGTTCTCCAACTGGCCCTTTTATTTGAGTCAAGTTTCTGTACACATCTTCAAGACGAACTGGTGGACCGGGTGGACCTTTTGGACCACGATCTCCTTTTTCACCTCGTAATCCTGCTATACCTGGTGGACCTTCTGGACCTCGCTGACCTGGAATACTAAGACCAGAATCTCCTTTTTGACCTTGCTCGCCTCTTTGTCCTGGATAACCTTGTTCTCCCTTGTTTCCTTTCTCTCCCATATAACCCTGATCTCCTTTTTCTCCAGTAGGACCTGGCTCTCCTGGACGCCCCTCGGCTCCTGGTAAACCTGGTTCACCAATTGATCCTGATATTCCCATGTCACCTTTGTCACCCTTTAGACCGGGATA
This sequence comes from Brachionus koreanus, assembly GCA_016987375.1. Taxonomy (NCBI): domain Eukaryota; kingdom Metazoa; phylum Rotifera; class Eurotatoria; order Ploima; family Brachionidae; genus Brachionus; species Brachionus koreanus. The sequence continues at coordinate 682,174 of PJRA01000160.1, forward strand.
ACCTGGTTCTCCTGGCCGACCTGGTATTCCATCTAAACCACGTTCTCCTTTTCTACATGGCAAAAATTGAACCTTAAATTTTAAAAAAATTTTTACTTAAATTCTTTTATATTTCAGATAGTTGTGATTTACCTCTCGATCTGGACATATTGCAGATGCACCAGGATAACCTGGATCACCTTTATCACCAATTCTACCCATTTCTCCTTTTGGGCCTGGTTCTCCATCACGGCCTGGACGACCCGGATATCCTGGCTCACCTCTCTGTCCTGGGTAGCCTGAAGGACCAGATGGACCAATATGACCCTTAATTTTTATAATCAATAATTAAATAATTGTGAAAAATTCAATGTTATTACTCTTGGACCATGAGGACCTATTAAACCTTTTTCTCCTTTTTGTCCTTCACTACATACTCTTCCCTGTTTATAAATAATTTTTTAATTTCTATATTAATTTTTTTAAGATTAAATTTTACATCATTTCCTGGCATGCCAATTGAACCTTTGTCTCCTTTGTAACCCTTAATTTTTTTTTACTAAATAAACAAGTTATAATTTAAAATTATAATTTACTCTTTCTCCTTTATCTCCTTTTTCTCCTTCAAATCCTTCTTGTGTTCTGTTGGTAATATTGTGTCGAAATTCTGTTGGAACAGGGTATTCAACTTTTCCAGGTGGACCAGGTTCACCTTTATCACCCTTTGCACCAGTAACTGATAGACCTGATTCTCCTTTATCTCCTTTAGGACCTAGTGGACCATCACGACCCTTTTATTTGAAAAAAAATTTCATTTTAATTTTCTTTTTTTCAATAAATAGATACTTTTGCTCCTGGTAATCCTTCTCTTCCCTTAGGACCTGGTTGACCAACATCTCCGGGCATACCTGGCTCTCCTGGATATCCTGGTGTTCCTTGCTCTCCCTTAGAAACAAATAATTAGCAATTAGATGTTTTTTTGTTTGAAAAAAAATTACCTTGTCTCCTTTAATGACTTTAGTTTCGGCAAATGTAGGTTCACCTTTGTCTCCTTTTTCTCCTGGTAAACCTGGCGGACCTGGACGTCCAGGATAACCTTGCAAGCCTTTTACACCAGATTCACCCTAAATTAATTATAAAAATAAATTAGTTGATACTTTATTGAGGAAGAGAAAAAAATACTTTTGTTCCATTGCATCCATCTTTTCCAGGCGGACCGTTTAAACCCTCTGGACCTGGAGCTCCCGGTGCTCCAGGATTACCAGGGAAACCAGGAAGACCCATATCACCCTTTTATTATTATTTATTCATTTTATAAATACTGAATTTAAAGAAAAAGTTTACCTTTGCACCTTTAGGACCTGGCAGACCTGGAAAGCCTGACATTCCTTTATCACCTTTTTCACCTTGTATACCCGGTTGGCCTCGATGTCCTGGTAAACCGGGTGCGCCTGGTTGACCAGATGGGCCAGGTGGACCCTTTTAATTAAAAAATTATATTGTGTTATATTGTTTTTTATTTTTATTTTATCAATTTTACCCTGCTTCCTTTTTCTCCAATGCAAAAGCATTTACCGGTTATTTGACAATCTTTGCATGGTACTCCATCATCATTTTGACCCGGTACAATTTTGAACCCTGGACCATAAGGCCTTAGTGGATCATTTAGAGTAACTGCGGCCTCAACTCGATCACTCAAATTTAACGTCAAAAATAGGAAAACGCTAAAAGGAAATATTTAGATTTAAAATTTTTTTTCAAAAATATTCTTTTACCCTATGTGGCACAAAATTAAAAATTTTTTGTTTAAACTAAAATTCATTTTTAAGTACAATTTCCGTTTTTGCGCAACGAAAATAATCTAATCAACTTTTTTTGTTTTAACTTTTTTTTTTTAAAAAATAGTCTTATTCTGTTTATTTTTCAATTGCATAAGCATCTAAAAAAATTGGTTAATTTAGAGTAACTTGAGCAAAAAACAGAAGATTAAATATTAGATTATTTCAAGCATATTTTTACTAATTTAAATTGATTACTTGTTTAAAAAATATAAAAAAAAATAAACTGTAAAATTTTTCATTTAAAATAAATTTATGTAATTCTTTTTTTTTGGCTGACTTGATTTTTTAAAGAAAAAATATAAATAAAAAACTATTTATATAAATTTTTTCAAGACTTTTGAACAGACTCTTATCTAAAAGATTTAAATAAGCATAAGGCTTTTGTAGCTACTGGCTAGCGATTGATAAATTTATCAAAAAAGTTAGGCCTTAATTCGATAAGGTACAAATTCTAAACTAACTTATATTGACGAATTTGCATTCGCTTCTTGTTGATATTTGCGAATTGTTTATTATTCTATTCAACGCTATTGCAACTAGATAGATCTATGCCAAATATAGCCTAAATATTTATAAATCTTTGTTTGTATTAAAAATTTGCAATTAAACGCTTGTTTTAATTTCAAACAGATAGTGTAATTAATCTGAAGGAAGGTAGAGCTGTAAAAGAAGCGCTCATAAGCAAGTTATCCTTTAGAAAGGAAAATAGACGGCCAATTGATATTAGCAACAAAAAAAATATAAAACCAAATGTAATGAGATATATGAAGCTGAGCAAGATTGTAAATATCATTCTACAGACGGCTGTTTATTAATTCATTGTGCTACTTCCTTTTTTTCTATTCTAGCTTACGCTTGAGCTATAGAATTTTGTAATAATTCCAAACGAGCTGAAAACTGCTCGGTTTTAAATTCTTAAAAGAATGATCGATCTTAGATCTAAAGAAAAATGAATATCTCAAGCCAAATGAACAAAACAAATGCAGCTTCTTGAGATTAACTAAAATCGGCAGTAATATTACTAAATTATAACACAGATAAATCATATCAAACTATTTTAACTACTTTTTAAAGTTTAGCTTTAGAATTTTTTTTAATGTTATATTAATGAAAAAAGAAATTTTTTATTTTATCTATTTATCTATCTTTCATTAGATCAATCCATCTTCTCCTCAACGTAAATAGCTATTTTATCATATTTAAAATTGATGAATTAAGCAGCAACTTATTACGATGGATGAAAGCTTGATTTTTTTTTCAATTTTAAAAATTAAATTCTGACTGAAGCGAGCAGAGCTTGAATTTTATAAGAAATCAAGTCATGGCTTAGAAGGTTCTATCTTAAAAATAAACTAATCTTTTAATCACCATAAAAAGTTAACCTTATTAGTTCTATGTTTTGTTAGTATTTGAACAATATACTTTTTTTATATATTTTTTTTGATCATAATTTGCATTAGAACTTATAATCCATTTCTGATCTCGCATTTATATTCCCTAACAAACTTTCTGAGAGTTTAATTTATCTAAATAGTAAAAGAAACTCGAGCCATACTATTCCAATATTCGAGAATTATCTGTTATTATACTATTTTTTGAAATTTAATAAATATTAATAGATTTATCTCGACTAACTTCTTTTTTTTTATTTATTTATATGCCATAGCTCATCGGATGTAGCTAGATTATTTATCTATGATTTAATGGTTTTGCAGGCTACGATTCTTCATTTGTTTCATAACAATCGTATATACAAAAGAAAATTTTTCATTAGAGTATTATAGTTTACTTTTTTTTTAATATATTTTTATTTTTTAGCTAGAAATTTATTATTCTGTTATTTAAATTAAACCTTTTTCTTCATGGTTTTAATTCCTTTATTTATCTTGTTATTACACGAATTTTTCAGCCAAAATTTTATTTATTCTATCTTTAATTCAAACCATTTCACTTGGTATCTTCAAAGACCTATGGTATTATATGCAATTAGCGATTATATTAGCGATTACATTATTTCTCTTTTTTTTTAATATCAGTTTATGATTTTTTCTAGCATGCTAATGCATAGTCGGTTATGTAAACTTAATCTAAGCCCATGCCAGCTACCTTTAATATTAATGATATCTTCTCAATTTAAACTCGAAAATTTTGCATCTTTTCTCTAGTTATTCAAATAATCAAATTGATCTGACCAAAGGATTTGGGCAGCATCTGGCCCACTAGTCTTATGGCTAAAAAATTTTTGGAGCCTTCTGTCAAAAATTTCTTATTTAAATATGCTATTCATTGATCAAAAAATCATTCCATTTTTTTCCATTGATTTATAGATTATTTTTTAAAAAATTAGAATATCAAATAGAAAATATTTAAATGGAATAAGAACAAATATAAGCAATGAAAATTCATAAGAAAATACTAAATTTATCAATTTTGTTAATTTTAATTAATCTAAGCCACTTAAAAGCAGTAAGTTAATTTTGAGTAAAATAAAATTTTTGATTTAATTTCAAATAAAATTTAAATAGCAAAATGCCAATCAAGTAAATGTGGGTAGAAAATGTAAATGTACAGGAAAAGGAGAAACAGGTGAAACGGGCTTCCGTGGTCCGTTCGGTCAAGCTGGCAAACACGGTGAATTAGGACCAAGAGGTTTTCCGGGACAAAAAGGTGTATTGGGAGAACAAGGTAATTATGGAGCAACGGGATCGAGAGGAGAGAAAGGTGAGGTTGGATTGTTTGGTCTTCCAGGGAAGCCTGGTAGAGATGGTTTGCCAGGACTCCCCGGAACTCCAGGTGCAAAAGGTTTACCTGGATGTGATGGTTTCAAAGTAAAAAATTCTAAAAAATTTTTCAAACATCTAAAATTTACAAATAAGGGAGAGTTGGGTAGCGATGGATCTTTTGGTGATCCAGGTAGAGATGGTGAACCAGGTATTCCAAGTCCAAAAGGCCCAAAAGGTGAACCAGGTGATGTAATACCATTACATACTGACGTCAGACTATACAAAGGCGACCAAGGTGATCCAGGTCTAACGGGTCCTAAGGTATAACACACAATTGCCTATAATTTTATTTTTATAAATATCTTTCAAAAAGGGTATTAAAGGTTATACTGGTTATGAAGGTGAACAAGGTCCTCGTGGTGACACAGGTCCAGATGTAAAGCACTTTGAAATATTTAGTTTATTTATGTTAAATTTCTCTAATCTTAAATCAAGGGCTATGATGGTCAAATGGGTCAAAAAGGTGAAAAAGGAGACTATGGCGAAACAATTGATGCTCCAAAAGGACCTAAAGGAGATATTGGTGATCCAGGGCCAACTTTTATTTACCAAAGACCAATTTGTAAAAGAAATTTAAAAAAATTTTAAGCTTGACTAACTAATGTTATTTAAATATTAAGCGGTTGTGCAAACAATTATAATTAAAGGACCTAAAGGCCAACCTGGATATAGAGGTGACAAAGGGTACTCAGGTGATATGGGCGATATGGGTAGACCAGTAATTTTGATTAATTTATTTTATTTCATCAAATCTTTATTTTTTTTAAAAAGGGTGTTGATGGTATACCAGGTACTAAAGGTGTTCCTGGTGATCTTGGTGAACCTGGCCCATTTGTAAGTCGATTTTTAAGTTTTTTTATTTTAGATTTTTTTAGCATAATTGAATTTCATCTAATAATTAAGAATTTTGAAATAACTTCAATTAAGGTTTTTTAACTTAACTTAGTATAATATTTCATATTTTAGCCTAAAAAATTAATTAAATATTAAATTTTTTTAATAATAACAACTCAAATAATTAGAATTTATGAGCTAAATTATGCTATGAATAAAAGAAATAGCCTCTTATTTTATCAATATAAACAAAACTTACTTAATTGATTAATTGTTAATCTTTTTTTAATCTAAGAAATTTATTTGTTTTTTTAACTCTAATTTTTTTACTTGTTCAATTCCAATAAACAAAATAGATTCTTAAATTTGAAATTAGTTTTAGAAAATCTAGATTTTTTTATCAGCATCTTAAAATAAATTTGAAATTTCATTTCTTAATTGAAAAAAATGAAACAAAATTTTAGGAAACAAAATTGTTTGAAGATTTATTCAATGCTTTTTCTCACCAAATTTACCAAGTTGCAAAAGATGATGAAATTAGTTGATAAGTAGTGATAATTAGTTTAAGTTAGTTGATAACAATTCGGTCAGTCTCAATCTATTGTCTTGAAATGATTTAATGTTAAGAGCAGAATTAATAGATGCAGTTAAGTGCAATTCAATTGCAAATATATAACTCACTTCATTTTTGCAACATTTTCAATTGAAAAAAGCAAATTTTTTAAAATTTTAAAAAACAGAAAATTAATTTTGAATTAAAATTTTAAAGCTAAGAATTTTCAATATTTTAAAATTACGGATAAAGCCTTCTAACCTTTCAAAAAATACCAATTCGTTACATAATTTTTTCCTTTTTTTCTTATAAATTCAATTATTTAAAAACCATGGATAATGTAAGCATGCAGTTTAATTAAAATATGTTTTAACATGGGCGAGATGCTATTTACTGTATGTATCAAATCTTTTTTTCGGTTAAAAAGGCTCAAATATCGAACAATGGAATACGGGGTTATCAGTTTTTTTGATTTTGTATCTACGTGGAAAACATTTATGAACTATCAGAATGTAATCTAATAGAAGAAAAAAATAAAAATTTTTGTCCTCAAAAAAATTTTCAAATTAAAAAAACTTTGGCATAAAAAGTTTTGATAGATCCAATTCATATAATTTATATGTTTACCTATTGAGTATATGTAACTTAAAATAAAATTTCAATCCAATATAATTATTTAAAAGATATGCATTGATATTATTTATCTTTCAGGGTAAAACTGGAAAAACTGGTCCACAAGGTCCATTTGGCGAAAAAGGTAGTCGAGGACAAGATGGTATGCCAGGCAGCCCAGGAATCAACGGAAGAAAAGGTGAAATTGGAGAATGTGGTCCAAAAGGCATAAGAGGTGATCCAGGTTTTCCAGGACAATTGGTATTCTAATAAAAAAATTAATTTATTAAATGAATTCATCAATTTTTTAACACTAGATAATTCGAAATTCGAAATCTTCAATTCAAAAGATACCAATAGGTGAAAAAGGAGAAGTTGGGTATCCAGGAGTTCCTGGTCAGCGTGGATTGAATGGCTTATCAGGATTAAAAGGCGATAGAGGAGATAAAGGTCAAACCGGTGCCAGAGGTTTTCCTGGTATTCAAGGTTTGCCCGGATATGTAATTAAGGGACAAAAAGGCGCTGAAGGTGATATTGGTCCAAGGGGAATACCTGGTGATATGGGTCAGCCTGGATGGCCCGGTGAAAAAGGAGAACGCGGGCAAAATGGTGATGACGTTTACGGTCCAGAAGGTCCTATGGGTTTTCCAGGCTTACCTGGTAGACCTGGTCTTAAAGGAGAACTGGGTGACTTTGGAGAACCTGGTGATCCTAATTTTGTTTGTCCAACATTTGATGGAACTTGTACAGTTTATGGTGATAAAGGAGAAAGTGGTCCAAATGGTAAGCCAGGTTTTCCCGGTTTGCCAGGGCGACCAGGCCTTCCAGGAAGAAAGGGAGATAGAGGAGATGAATGTAAAAATTGTAATCCAAGAAACGGTTCTAAAGGAGATGCTGGATATCGAGGTCCTCCAGGTTCACCAGGATTTAGAGGTCCCAGAGGCGAATGTGGGCAATCTGGTGAAAAAGGTTTACCGGGAAATGACGGTAGAATGGGCTTAGCAGGAATTCAAGTATATTAAAAATTTGTTTTTTGTTTTTCATAAATAAAATTGTTTTAATTTTTCAGGGTCTTCCAGGTCTAGAAGGCTTACAAGGCCTACCCGGTTTACCAGGAGATCCTGGAGATATTATTTCAAGAGATTCAGTTAAAGGTCTCAAAGGAGAAAGAGGTGAGCCTGGAGATAAAGGACCTAATGGTGAGTACGGTGAATATGGTATTCCAGGAGAATCGGGTATTTATGGAGATATTGGTATTTCTGGCTTTAAAGTAAAATTTAATTAAATTAAATAAAATATTTTTAAAATAATTATTCTTTAAAGGGTGAAAAAGGCGATAGAGGAGAAAATGGCTTACCTGGATTGAAAGGAATAAAAGGTTCAGTTGGAGACAGAGGTTATGATGCATTTGGAAACTTAAGAGGCCCAACAGGTGATGAAGGATCACCAGGTCCTCAAGGATGTTTAGGCCAAAAAGGAGAAAAAGGTTTGCCTGGTGATCAAGAGCCAGATAAAATAGGCGATTGTGGTGATCGAGGAGATAAAGGTTTTCCAGGAATACCAGGTATGATGGGTTTTGATGGTCGAAAAGGAGAAGCTGGCGAAGTTGGTATGTTTGGATTGCCAGGATACAAAGGTGATCCGGGAATTCCGGGTAGGATGGGTAAACCTGGAGAAGAAGGTCAAAAAGGATATCCAGGTACTCCTGGTGACAGTGGTTTACCAGGATTTATTGGAATGCCAGGTGATCCTGGTCTTCATGGTAAAATTGGAGATTGTGGAGATAAAGGTGAGATTGGTGACCCTGGATTGAGTATCAAAGGATATCCAGGTATTCCTGGAATGCCTGGTTTTAAAGGAGTAAGAGGAGTAAATGGACTTCCTGGTGCCCCTGGTTCACCTGGAGAGAGAGGAGACACTGGCCCAGAAGGACGCATTGGACAACCAGGAAGAGACGGATTTCCTGGTTTGCCTGGATTCAAAGGCCAACAAGGAGATATATCCTATGGTAAAAATGGTGAGAAAGGAGATAAAGGATTATTAGGCGAACCTGGAGAACCTGGTCTACCTGGTAGAATTGGTGAAAAGGGTATCGAAGGCTTACTTGGTAAAAATGGAAGAAGAGGTGATATTGGTGAGCCAGGATTTCCAGGACCTAAAGGACCTGAAGGTAATTTAGGAAGACCTGGATTTCCTGGAATTCCGGGTGAGTGTGGACCCAAAGGCTTGAAAGGTGATAATGGTGAAAGTTTGAACGGCTTTCCTGGTATGGATGGTCTCCCAGGTTTGAATGGCTTTCCAGGAATTAAAGGGGACAAAGGATCACCTGGTTTAGAATGCAAACGATGTAGAGATGGCTATCGTGGCCTTAAAGGTCAAAGAGGTCAAGATGGATCGAAGGGAGAAAGAGGTGAAGAAGGAAATTATGGAAGAGTTGGTTTTAAAGGAGTCAGGGGTGATGATGGTCCAAGGGGATTAACAGGTGAATTCGGACCAGCTGGCCCTAAAGGACAAAGAGGATATTTAGGCGAAGTTGGTGATCCTGGAAGATCATTCAATTCAAGTAAATTTTGCTTTAAAAATATTATTTATTTATCTTTTTTGTATAATTTTTTATTTAGTTGTTGATCCTATAAAAGGGGATAAAGGCGAACCAGGAAAACCTGGAATGGATGGTATTGTTGGCGAAATAGGTTATCCTGGTGCAAAAGGTTACCCAGGTATTCCAGGCGATCCTGGTCCATATGGACCACAAGGTGATGACGGATTGCCCGGCCGTATTGGATATCCAGGTTCTCAGGGTCCACGTGGCCAAATAGGTTTATGCGGTTTCAAAGGTGAAATGGGAGATGCTGGCCCAGAAGGTCGCTATGGTTTAAAAGGACAGCGTGGTGATTCTGGTTTACCGGGAACTAATGGATTTCCAGGGAGAAAAGGCGAATTAGGTGATCCAGGCTTGCCTGGTATTCCTGGCAGAAGAGGTGAAAAAGGATTGATTGGTCCAGTTGGGCCACATGGTTCAATGGGTCTGGCTGGTATTCCAGGAATGCCAGGACGAAAGGGTGAATCTGGAGATAATGGTTTAGATGGACTGCCTGGCAAAGCAGGTTTGCCTGGTCGTGATGGTGAATCGGGTCCGATTGGTGAAAAAGGTATTTATGGTGATGCTGGTCAGCCAGGGCTTGATGCTATTCAAAGTAATTATTCTAAATGAAACAAGATCACTTTTAATTAATCAATTTATTTTTAATAAGTAAATGGAGAAAAGGGAGAGCGTGGAAATAGAGGATTTGATGGTTTTACTGGCGAAAGAGGCCGACCAGGTGATCAAGGTACTAAAGGAAATCGTGGTCCTCCAGGTGATCCTGGTAAACCTTTCGGTGAACAGGTGAATGGTGAGATAGGTGAACGAGGAGAATGTGGTCCCAAAGGCTCAGTTGGCGATTTAGGCTTTCCAGGAATACCAGGATTACCAGGAAGAAAAGGGGAAAAAGGATATCTTGGATTACCTGGAATGATAGGTCCTAAAGGTTTTATAGGTGAAAATGGACTTGATGGCTTGATCGTAATATAAATTTAAAATTTTATTTATAAAAAAAATTTTAAAATTAAAATTTCCAGGGTATGAAAGGCTACCCAGGACGCATTGGTGAAAAAGGCTTGAGTGGTGATCCTGGTTCGAGAGGTTTTGATGGAGCACCAGGCCCTAAAGGTTTTAAGGGTGAACAAGGTGACATAGGACCAAAAGGTAGAAAAGGTGCCATGGGATTTGAAGGTAAATCGTATGCACCAGATATTATTCCAAATCCAGGCGATATCGGAGATGTTGGTGAACCTGGGTTTTACGGTCGAGAAGGACCAAAAGGAAAAAGAGGTGATGCTGGTTTGCTGGGAGAGAAAGGATTTAAAGGCGTTAGGGGAGAGCCTGGTTTAATGGGTCAACCGGGACGGTCTGGACAGCAAGGACCTATGGGTTTACCTGGCTTACAAGGTCCTCCTGGAATACCAGGTCCACGCGGTCCACAAGGTCCTGATTCAGCTATTGACCTAGGCTACGTTTTTGTCAGACATAGTCAGAAAGTAACACCACCAGAATGTCCTTTGGATACTGTTAGACTATGGACTGGATATTCTTTGTTGAATCTTCATGGAAATGCTCGTGCTAGTGGTCAAGAGCTCGGTTCGACAGGTAGTTGCATGCAAAGATTTTCGACAATGCCTGTTGTAAGATGTGACATTAATGACAAGTGTGCATATGCTCAAGATCAGGATAATTCTTATTGGCTGTCCACATCTGAACCAATGACGCCAAGTATGAAGCCAGTTGATGGAGAGAGAATCAGAGATTTTATCAGCAGATGTTCAGTGTGCGAGTCTATAGGAAATGTGGTCACAATGCATAGTCAAAATTCGTCAATTCCTGATTGTCCTGCCGGTTGGCTTGATTTATGGACAGGCTATAGTTTTGTCATGAACAGAGCCGAAGGTGCTGAAGGCAGTGGACAAGACTTGTTATCGCCTGGTTCTTGCCTCGAAGAATTTATGACTGTGCCTTACATCGAATGTAAAGCAGCTGGACATTGTAACAAATACGCCACATTACTTAGTTTCTGGTTGACTAATGTCAATAAAGATGAACAGTTTGACCCGATCAGATTAAACACTTACAAAGCAGGAAATATCAGGCCTCAAATAGGTAGATGCAAAGTTTGCACTTTAAGAGAATCGACTCTTCATAGTTCTAATTACAGAGTCAGAGGATACCACTACAATTAAATTTTATGCTAAAACAAGTTTTATTTGATTAGAGGAAACAAATTTGATTCCGTTTCACTAAAAATAAAGCTTCACAAACCTAGAGTCTATTAGATTTAACAATCAAAAATTAAAGCATGTGTTTATTTTTTTTTCGTTTTATTTTGCTAATTTTTTTTATTAATAATCAAATTTTAAATGTTTAATTTTAAGCATAAAATTTCAGAACATAAGCAATTGTTTTATTTTTTTTTCTTGAATTTTTTGAAAATTTAAAAAATAATTAATATTAAAAATTAAATATAGAAAGTAGGAATTAAACAAAAAAATATATTCTTTTTGATTCGAAATATAATCAAATATTTTTCAAAAATAAAAATTGATTAAAATTTGTTTCGCTTTTTTTTATTTTATTTATTATTTTTTAAAAAACAATTTCTAGAAAAAAAAATAGTATAAATAATTTAGTGACAAAATGCGCAATTTGACCAGTTTTATTCCGTAGCTTTTGATTTATTTAGATCTTTTTATTTTCTAATAATAAAATCATGTAAACATTTTTTGAAAATTAATCATTTTTTTGTTTTGATTAAGGTTTTCTAGTCAAAAAAGAAATCTTGTAACTTTGATAAAAAAATTTTATTTTGAAAAACAAAAATAAACAAGCTTTCTTTCAATGGCTTTAAACAGGTAAATTAAAAAAAAATTTGAAAATAAATGGCACAATAATTATTTTTGATATCTCGAAATCCGAATTAAATCCAGTTTTGAGAGCTGTACATACATACTTTGTTTACTACTAGTTTAAAAACTAATTATCTGCCTGTTTTAATATTTCATATTATATAAAGCTTAAAATTATTTGAGAATTAAAATAATATTTATGGACTATTTAATTTAAGGAAAAATTTTTAACTTTTTTTCAAAATAGCTTTGATAATTTCATTAAGCATCATCTACTGACTATACTCTAAAATGAAATAAAAAATTTATTTTCAAGTTTTTTCAATTTATTCAGGTAATTGTTCAATTATTTTAATTAATCTTCAATTTTAAAACATTTCAGAGTAGTTTAATCCAATTCAAATTAGCAAGCTTTCAAAATTTAAATGCTTTTTTGAATTTTTTTCTAAAAAAGCTTTTTGTTTCGAAGGTATCTATCAGCAAAATTTAAGCTTTTGTTTAAATTTTATTTAGCTGTTCTAAAAACTGTTGTTTTGAGTTGAGTCTATGTAGATTATATTTTTTTATTATTAATTTCAGACGGTAGTATTTACCTCTACAATTAAGGCTTTTAAACAAGATTTACAATTCAGCTTAATTATTCCTTATCTGATAGCTAATTTTTTTTATCAAATTTCTTCCCAACAATACCAATACTCTATTTTTTTTGGACTGTATTTCAAAGAATTTGAGAAAAATTTTAAATATTTTAGCCTTGAGCTTATTTAGGATATTTGTAGAATGCTGATAATATACGCCTTGTCTCTAAGGATACAAATAGAACTACTTCAACTGCTTGAATAATACTTGGTTCTTGATCAATTGACTTTAAGGTCTCTAAATTTGTATAGATGGAAGCCGCACAAAGCTAATTGGTTACGTGAAGTTATTTTTTTAAGACATATTGAAGACGTTCTCAAGAAAATATATCTGGTTAAGTTTTCTAAGTTTTGTAAATGCTTACAAACAAAAAATATGCCAAAAGAAGCCGAAAAGTGTCTAATATACAGTTAATTTCTTTTTTTAGACTGGTGTTATAAACAATTAGGAGACTTTGTAAATTTTTTTAATTTGATTGTTTCAATAGTATATTTTTGTTTGAATTTTATTCACTTGAAAGAGTTTATTTAAGTTGCAAGAGCTTTTTTTCAACTGCAACTATAAATACATGTTTTTATGAGAGTAATGTTTTTTTTTTAGTAGTTAACTATTTAATTTTGCTTGTGGAGGATAACTTGTTGAAATACTCAGCTGATTATTGCCTTCAAAAGAATCATTTGCTTTAAAATAAATTTTAAAGCTATTTTAACTTGTCTTAAGGGTGAGTCAAATTAAAAAATTCAATTATTTTCTGTAAATTTTTACGGTTAATTAAATTTACAAGAAAATTTTTACTTTTTAGCGTAGAGCTTAAATTTAGAAAAAGAAACTTGCATGAGACATTTAGCTGAATGGAGATTGACATTCATGTAAGAAAAAGACGCCAAATGTCATTAAGTGTGTCGAATTTTAAAATTTACCTAATATTTGATTTTTAGTAAGCATTTAAGAAATTTAACATGTTATTTATCATTTTTTACGAGTAAATAAATATTCTAAATGTCATTTGATTAAAAACTGTATACCAGAATTTATATTTAAGTCAGAATTGTTTTGAAAATATATGATTTCGGATATCAAGCTTAATACAAACCAAAAAAATTGAGCAAATTTTAAATTTAAAAAATAATGGTGGCTGGTCGTTCAAACCAACACAGTGCTTAATTAATTAATTATAAGATAAAGCCCTTTTAGCAACAATACCCTCAAGTTTAGATAAAAATTAGTTCATATTTTCTAAGTAGACTAATAAGCGTTTATTTAGATAAAATTTAGCTTTTAATTAGCTTTATTTAATATTTAATAACAGGTTTTAGAATAGCCATTGTGTTTTAGCTCAAAAGTTAACTTAAAATCACCTTTTTAAAAGTGTGAACCAAAAATCTTTCGAAAAACAACAATAGGGGATTAGTTGATTTCTATGATTTTCTAAAATTTGACTTTACAAAAAAATAGGATCTAGCAAACTTAATAATATTATTTTTACGATTAGAAAGCTTGAAAGTGTTTGTGTATAGGTTAAAAGTCTACAAGAAAACTAAAATTTTTGTCTATTATCAACCAATAAATTAAAAAAAATGAGATAGGCTCAAAATTTAGTACTGAAGCAAAATGAAAAAAACGAAAATCACGTAAATTTTCAAAAAATTAAATTTACAGCTTTTAAAAAGGTGTTTATCATGATAAATTAAATTTTTTTTTTGAAAACCTAGTTGAAATTTATTTGAAAATTTACGATAAGATCTTATTTAAATAAAAAAAATGCATTATTGGATTTATTGGGATTTGTTTGGTTTTTAAAAAACTGAATTCAAAATTTATTCTAAAAGAGAATATTAAAATTCTTAGAGAATTCTTTTTGATATTTTTTAATCAAAAAAAGGCGAACACTTTTAATCATTAAAGGTATTAAAGGAGGGAAGGGTGGGATGAAAATTTAATATCTATTTTTTAGTTGAATACTATCCATTTCCTTTTTTTCATCAAATTTAAATAAAATTAAATACAGTAAATAAAAGATTTTGTCATTTATTTTTTGTCCGATTTTCGTTGTTATTTTAGCTTGAAAATTTGCATTAAAAAAAATTCCAATTTCGGTTATGTGTCAATGAATTTTTAAGTTCAAGCAAAATGTCTGACAAATATGCAAAATTTTTTGTTTTTCTAAATAGAACCAAAAGCGTTTTTTTTTTTTTAGCAAAAATCAAATGTTTACTATTTATTAATTGTTTTTAGCTCAAATATTTTTGTTTTAAGAAATCTAGATAAAATTTTGGCTAATCATAGAATCTTAAAACAAAAGAACAAATTAAGTTTAAAGGTAAATATATCTAGTGGCTTAATGTCAAATATTGTGATCAATAAAAGCTAGCTTTTGATCCAAAGCAAACAAAAAAATACATTTATTTTTTAATCAAAAATTTTCAAACAATTTAGAATATTACGCAAAAAATTGAGTACGACAAGATTAAATGTTTATGAGTTTTACCTGTCTTAAAACGCTAAAAAAGGTATTAATTTTTAGGGCTTTTGTTTAACAATGAGAAGATTATGGGCCAATTTGATGTAGAAAACAAAACGCTTTGTAGAAAACAACTATTTTTTGGTATCTTTTTTAATTAAAAAAGTCAAAGTAAATAAATACTCAGATATTGGGAGGTTTTAATGGAAATTTTTTTATTAAGTTGAATTTTTTTTCTGTATATAAAATCTCGATTAAAATCAAATCACTTAATCATTTTCTTGGCATCAAAGCTAACCGTACTAATTTAAGTCCGCAAGCAAAATTTAATTCAAGGATTTTTTTATGCTTTTTAAATGAAAAGATATTCATCTGAGGACAATAGTGGCTTCACAAAAGTTCACATGAACTCAAAAAGCTAACTTAAGAAGCGCTTCTCGGTTTGCTCGTCATCAATCAATCACGTTACAAGCATAGATTTTACAATTTGTTTTTCTGGCTATTTTCTATCTTTATAAGTTGTGATATCTTTTCGCAGACAGTGAGATAACTTTTTTTACTAGCCGTGGTTATTATTTTAAACCATCAAAATTTTGTACCAATTCAGTGAAATATTTTTAAATGAAGTCTTAATTTTCTCATTCACTCATCGCCGAGATTAATTCATAAAACAAATAAGAGTCTAATTTCGTTTTTTGTTTTGTTTATTTTTATTTCTAGGCTAATTTAAAATACTTAAACACAAAATAAAAACTTAATTTAAAATTTTTTTTTCTTAATTAAAAAATAAAAATCAAAGTGAAAATTTGCTCTTACTGTTCCAGGTATCTTTATTTTAGTAAAACTGGTTTGATTTAAAAAGCAGGTGCAAAATAATTCTTTGTCCAAATTCCAATTTAAGAATTTTTTTGTCAAAAACGGCCAATATTTTTTATTAATAGATAATTAAAAATAAAACAAAAAAAGTTATTCCAAATTTTCTATTTATAGTTTTTGGATTTTCAATTCTTTTATTTTAAGCAAAAAATTTTTAGTTTTTTCATTTTTTTTTCTAAATTAGCATTTATTGAGACATTCTTTATAGATTTAATTATAAAATATTATATAGACGTCATTAAATTGGTAAAGATAGTTTGGGAAAATTGATTTTCAATAATAATTTTGACATCCAATGTGAGAGTATTGAACGCGTGGCATCACAAAGTATCATTTTTAAATTAATTCTACATAACATTTAGACAAACATGGTCCAATAATTTTCTAAAGTCATGCTTTGTTAGTTTTAATCAGAAAATCTCATTTTGTCAAAATACACATTTAGAAAGTAGAAAATTGTAGTAGTAGTCCCATCTTATTCGTTTTTTTCTTTTAAAGAACTGCGAATTGTCAACTTCAAAAAAAACAGAGTCGATTCGACAAGACACCATACCAATGCTAAATAAAAAACAAAAATTAGAATTTTTTTTTAAATTATATCATGTTTAAATATGGTTTTAAATCAAAAATACAAAAAATAATCATTTAATTTTAGGCTTTCTAGATTGAATAATATTAAAGAACTAGTTGCGTAGTCTAAGCTTTTCAATAACATGAATTGATTGAGGCATGTTTCCAGAGCAGCTCACAAGGCTTGCTTACTATTAAGGCTTCTGAATAAATTTTGGTTTTTAATTTTGTTTGAAATAAACAAAAACTAAGATGAAATTTTAATTTAGTTTTCTCAATTTGGTTAGTATTTATATCTCGAATTAAATTTAATTTAATTTAATTCTTAGAATGAGTCGCTTGGACACTCAAGATTTTTAGCATTTTATGAGTTTAATTGACTAGAGAAGACCGGCCTAACATTTTAATAGTTAAATAATTCGTTTAGAATTTCTCAACTTCAAATTTCACAAAATCCCATATTAATTTCAATTAGAAAGCTTTGTTGTTTTAATAGTAAATACTAGACTAGATGCTATACCAACGATTGCTTAATTTTTATTTGAAATAAAATAAGAGCTTTGTTAAATTTTTGTTATGTCATTCAAAAATCTTTATAAATTTAGATTATTTGAGGAACTTTGGCAGAAATAAATTGATACCTGGAGCACTTTTTAGCTTTTGCTCATATTTGTGGAAATAAATGGATTAGTCATTAATTAATTTAGATAAAAGTTAATCTTTGGTTTCAACATTTACTCTTGATCTTTATTCAAGTATTAATAAAGACTGGCTTTACACCGTATTTGATTTAACGATTTGCTTAAGCATTCATCAAACATTAGACTTGATTTATTTTTCTATGCACTAAATGAAGCCGAGCTAACCATTTTTGGCACAACTTTTCCCAATTAAGTTTCCAGCGAATGGTTTACTAAGTAAAATTGAATTAATTCAAATAATCTCGACTTAATCTGAAAACTATCTATTGATTGCTTAGAGCTTTTTGTAAACAAAAAGAGTTTGTCGAATTTAAAACACTAGGACTAAATGAATAAATTTGCCTATTAATAATTTTAATTTAAATTATTCTAGCCTGAAGAAACTTTTAAAAGTTGTCAAAATATCAGCGTTTTTTTTTATTTGTATTAATTCGTTTAATAATTTTTAATTTTTATTAAAATTTTAATCTAATTAAATCTAGTTAGATTTTTTTTTCTACTTTCATTTATTTTTACAATTTCAAATTTCAAAATTAAATTAGTTTAAAGTTTCTATTTTTCCTTGTAATAAACTTCAGTAATGCTTGTTCTCCAAAATTTTTTTGCCAACCAATCTAAGATTTATATAAAATATCTTATTTGAACTTAAATTTACCGCTATCAGATGTACTCAATAGCATTTTTTTTCAAATTTTCAGTGAAGGAAAAAATGTTCTATAATAAATTGTATGATATTTGATAAGGAATTTCTGAACTAAATTTAAAAAAAAGTGGAAATTTTTTTTAACTTAGTATGTAAATTTCAAAAGATACAAAAAAATTTATCAATTCGGATTGTTTTCTTTTTTTTGCGGTTTACTAGAAACTTATGGCTTAAATGAAATAAAAAGCTTTTTTTCAATGATCTCAGTAAGATTTTGTTTAGATTAAAAAAAAAAACTATGTTTGAGTGTTTAGATATAAATTAATAAATTGATTGAATTTTAAGGCTTCAATGAAATTTAAAATTTTGTAATGATTTTGATAGAGCATCGATTGACACATAATCACTGTCTAAAAAATAAAAAGAAATTTACGTTTTGTTTTTTTTAAATCAAAATTTTGTTGGGTGAATAATTATATTTGATAAAGAAAAGCAAAATTTTCAAAAAATTTATTCACAAAAATAATAATAATAAAGGTATAAACTAGAAAAGTTTACAGCTAAAAAATATCTGATGGTGAAATTGATAAGTTTCTAGTCAATCTGATAATGAATTTGAAATGAATCAGATGCTTTTTGGGAGTGAACATGAATTGTTCATTCTCAAAATTATTGAAACTTCGGTTGTTTGGTCTAGGCGACGGCGGCGGCTAAATAGCCTTAAACGAATATAAGCAATTATTAGTAAAATAAATTGAAATAAAGCCTTAAGTAGATAATCGTTTTTTAAAAATCAACAAGCTTTGTGAGTTAAAAAGAAGAAACAATAAAAAAATTAATAGATGACAAGTTGGTTTTTTTTTGCTTTTTTTATGTATTTTCTTTACTATGTAGGTAAAGTTTGGTTACAGGCTATTTTATAATAAAAGCAAGCTATTTTATTCCAATTAAGCAACAATAATAAAATATTTTCGAAAAATAATTGTTTACTTTTTTCTTTTTTTTTTTTTGTTGCTTATTGTCGCTCGTAAATTTGAACAAATTTCAAAGGATAAGAAAGGCTAAATGTTTACTTTAAAATAAGCTCGGTCGAGTCGGACGAAAATTTCAAAGCTTCGATCCAGTTATTTTTCTTTCTCTAAATAACCGGTTCGGTCAGTTGAAATTCACTCTATGTTGATTTAGATTTTTTATTTTATAAAAAATTTACAATATGGCAACAAGAAGCACTGTGCGAACAATAGAAAGAGGTGTCCGAATCGGCAACAAGTCGCTGTCGACCACAAACTTGGAGCCGAACCGATCCAGCAGTCCCATTGAACATGTCAAGCAGCAGTTGAATGCGTTTGTAGACCATTCTCAAGTTGAAAAGAGCGAATTGTCTAAGCTAAATGACCGCTTAGGTGCCTATGTCAGTCGGGTCAAGAAGCTCGAAAATGAAAACAACAGGCTGCTGCACGAGATCAGCGAGAGGCAGGGAAATTGGGGAGAAGGAACTCGACGAGTGCGTGAGGAGCTCGAGCCCGCTCTGCTAGATGTACGCAGTCATATAGACGAAGTGGCCAAGGCCAAAACCTATGCTGATGTGCGCAACAAACGCGCTCAATTCGAAAACATGGAATATCAGCGCAAGTGTGATGACACAATCCGCGCTCAAAGCGGAGACAAAAATAAAATTGTAAATTTGGAACGCGAACTTGACCAACTTGGCGAGACCAAGCTAATGATGAACCACTCCCTGCAGGAAGCAATAAAAGACTTGGAAAAATATAGACTGAATCGAGACGACACTTGGGCCAACCTGGTTGACATGTTGGACAGACTTGACGATGAGCTGAATCGCAGAATTGCCGTCGAATACGACAATCAAACCCTTAGAGAACACATTGAATTTGTAAAGCAAGTAAATGAGAAAGAATTAGCTGAGATGAATCAATTGGCCAATATACTGCCTTTCAATGACCAGGTCGAATTCTACAAGGATCAACTTAAGAAGGTTATTTCCAACATTAGAAACGACTATGAATCCCTTAATTTGGAGCAACAGCGCGAAATGGAAGAATGGGTGAGAGTGAAAACCGAGGAATTGGAATCAAAGGCTCGGCAACAAGACCCGCTTCACGAGCTTCAAATGGGCATTCAAATTGAAAATTTAGAAAATTTAAGAGATACATATGACCAAAATACTAAAGAGTTGGACGACTTGAAGATGAATTACGATGCCATGACCAGACGGCTTCAGGACTTGGAAAACCATGTGGAAAATGCTCGCGCTGACTTGACAGACACATTAGACAAACAAGACAATGAAATTAAGAATTTGAATGATGATATGAAAAATCTTTTGGATGATTATAATCACATTAATACACACAAAAACAATCTCGAGTACGAGATGCATGTTTACAAAAGATTGCTTGACTCTCAATTGGAACGATTTGAGCCCAAACAGCCAGAGACGAGTACAAAACCAGAAAAAAATCAAACTATTGTATCGTCTAATCAGCTTGGCGGCAAGGTCCAAAACAAAAAGGAAAAAAAGGGCTCGATCGGAATATGTGACACTTCGCCGGATGGAAAATATGTGGCCATTGAGAACACGGGCATTAACAGTGTTCCAGTCGACTTAAGCGGTTGGACAGTAAGACGTAAGGTTGATTCGAATGGCGAAATGACTTTCAGAATACCGCAAGGTGTGGTCCTAAATCCTAACAAGGAATTGGTCGTTTGGGCAAATTCGTACCGTGCCCAAAGAGGTGCCAATGATATAATTGCCGATTTTGACAACTGGGGCATTGGAATTAATAGCATAACGCGTTTAATTAATCCAAATGGAGATGAAAAGTCTTCATTTAACCAACAAATTAGCTTCAGTAGTTCCTATTGAGAGGTTATAAAGCGCAATTTTAAAGCTTAAGCTTTCTTAAATTAGAATTTAAGTGTTCTATAAATTAAAAAACTAAAAAAAAAATATATTTTATTTAAAAATAAATCAATAATTTATATTTATTGAAAAAAAAAAAACACCAAAATTAAAAATTTGTAATTCCACTAAATTTTTATTATTCAATTTTTTTTTTTAAATTAAATTTAGATTAAATTTTAATGGTCAATCAACGAATTTTGGTTAGCGCTTTGTAATTTAAATCGATTGATAAATTAAAATTTTTTTTCTAAAAAAAATTCAATTTTGGTGATTTTTATTAAGAAATTAAATTTAATTATTATTGTTTTTTATAAACAAGCTAATTTATTTATAAATAATTGCTATTTCAATTTTAGTTTAGTCAACGGTCTTATTTTTTTTTATTTAAAATAAAAAAAATCGACAAAAATTTTATTTTTTTCTTTAATTTTGCCATTTTCTTTATAGTCACGATCTAATCGCGACATTTTTAAAAGCTAAAAACCAAAAACTAAATTTAGAATATTCTAGAAATTAGTATTTTCGATATACAGATCTTATTATTTGATCTTACTCTCTTGCCTCTAACAAATTTTCTTATTTTTTATTTTTTACAAAGTTAGTCTTGATCTTACTCCGGAATTTAATCACATCTAAATTTTAATCTAATATATCAAAAAATGTTTGCTGACCGATGGTTTGACCATGAGTCAGGGATTAATATTTTTTTATCTAAATTTCATCATTTTTTCCATCGTATTTTCAATTAGAAATTTTGTTGTCTTTTGAATTTAATATAATGGGGAGGAGCTCATCTCCTTTTCAAGTACCTTTTTGAGCAACAGTTCTGATCTGACACAGAGGCTACTGCACCGATCTGATCATCTACACTGAAAATTTTACCCAGTTGAAACCGGTCCCCCATTTTTTTTGATGAAAGGGGTTAAAAACATGCGCCCCCTATTGCAGAGACATTTTGAAGATTTTCCATCCTCTGCTTGCATGACTAACACACAAGCCACTCGGCTATACGGGCTTCCCACTCCTTATATTATCTATAAAAATAAATCAAAAAGAGTTAATAAGAAAACTTATCTTAAACCTTTTATATTTAACAATTTATTATTTACAGCATTAATAGCATGATGTTGCAAGTTTATTTAGAAAAATTTAGATAATGATGATTGATAAATTTTTAAAAAATCAAAAGGACTGATATCTTCGAAAGCTTTTTAAACATTTATACCTATGTTTATCGATTCAAGAATCTTCATATCTTTTTTAGTAAAAAATTACACAAAGTGCTTTAGGCCACTTTATATCAACCTTATCATTAATTAAATTAAAAATAAATTATCCTTTTAATATAAGGAATAAAATGATTAAATAAGGAATTTTAGAATAGCTTTAACAAGAGTTTTGTTGGATTCATTTTTAATAATAATAGGACTAAATTTTTATATAAATATGTTATTTTAAATTATTCGACGAATAAATAAAAAATATTTAAATTTTTTTGCCAAAACTTTTTTTAAAGTTTTAAAAATATTTAATCTTATTAAAGATATTTATCTAAAAATTTATTTTTTAATATAAAATAATGAATATTAAAAATGGAAGATTTTTTTAAATTATGAAATTAAAAATTAACTGTAATTAAATTAAAACATAAATAAAAAAAAAACAACTAAAATTTGAAAAAGTATTCTATTTAACTCGTTATACATATTATTAGACTAAATGCTAAGGAATGATTAATTGATCATTTTTTTTACATTGATGAAATAGATTGGTGATTGCTAAAACTTGTCATTGTATACTCATTTGTTGAACTATAGTCTTCATTGTTTCCATTAGAAAAAATAGTATTTTTTCTAACATTTAAATTTCCTTTTTTGAGTATTAATCTTGCATTTCCATTAGCTTGTTCAAACAAACTATTGTTAGGATTTCTTAATTCACTTAAGTGTGAGGCATAACCATTTTTTAGAACCTTAAAACAAATAATGAAATGTAAAAAATAACAACTTTATTTTAATTATTAACCATTGCTTGCTTAAAGTATTTGGTTTTAGTTTTTCCAATAATAAATATTTTTTGTGACTCGATGCCCAAGTTTGCATACATTTGAATGTCTTTGGCAGATCCATATCCTGCTTTTAAAACAAGACTACTATTTTTCACAATACTTTTAAGAGTTTCAGTTTTTTGTTTGATCGGATCCCGACTAAAACCATCACTAAAATATACCATTCCGAATGGAAAATTATGTTGAGCAAGCCAATTTGTCACTTTGTAATGCTGGTAATCTGGTCTGGCTGTAATGTAAATAATCAAATAGCCCAAATCTTGCCAATGTCGAACAACATCGACTGCACCAGCTCTTACTTTGGGATCGTTTCCAGTAAAAGAAATATTGGCAGCGAACGAGCCGTCTATGCTAAACACAACTGCTTCTGTCTTGGCTGGTAAAACTGACAGGTGAAAATCAGCGAATGAATGGTCACATCTGACCATCATTTTAATTTGATATACTCCTAGAGACACTCGTTTTTCAGCCGGGATGACATATCTCAGCTTTCCGGAATTATCAGTTTTTTCAGTAGCGTAAAATTTCCACTCATTCGATGTTGATTTGCTCATGATATATATGTCGACTTTTTCACCGGACAGAGCAAAGTCTAGCGGTCCATAAAAAAATTTAGCCGTCAAAACTTGCTCGTTGTCTTCTAAAACAACTACATCATTGGCACGATGATTAGCCGATAAGTTCCTCAATTTAACACGATTTAGACGTTTTTCCCATTTTTCGACCGGTTCTTTTTTGCTATTTAGAGTTGATAATTCCGACTGAATCAAATCGCAGTTAATATCAGGTTTGCTAATCATTCTCAATATAAATGCGACCACATCAGCTGATTCCCAATAATAACTATGAAATATATATGGCAGAGACTTTTTTGGTAAGTTTCCAATTTTTTCTGGTGCATACAATACATAATCAATACGGTTCTCACCCCACCAATTTTTTTTTACTTAAAAATAAATAAAATCTGAAATCTTTTACTATTTAAAATAAAAAATTCTTCTCCCATGACTAACACTTGAAAGATTTTTTTTTAAATTTACAATTTCTATAATTCAAATAAAAAATAAGCAACTTTCATTTTTGAGCTAATATAAAGCTCAATATAAAAAAATGAGTAAAAAATTTTTTTAAAATTTTTATTTAATAAAATATTCTATTTTGGACTTTTGCTAAATTTTATAAACTTTATTTTCTCATCAAAGTAATTCAGTGTGTTGGTTTATTTGTGTTTATATTTTAATTTCACCAAGGTCATTATTTAATTAATTTAAATATTTACAAGACTGAACATTAACTTGTTTATCATATTTTATAACCTAAAATTATCATTTTTTTTTGCACCTTCATAATATGACCTCTTATCAGCTAATATCTGTTGTTAAACAAAAAATTTTATTTTAAAAATTTAATTTGAATTTCTATAGGTAAAGACAAATATGTGAAATATAAAAATTATTTTCTAGATTATTTTTCAATTTTTTAAGCGCTTATATTTTATTTTATTTATTTTTTTTTTACCCTATTCTATCCTTGTGGAAATTCTATGCTGATACTAAATTTATTTTTCTGCTCCTAAAAAAAAATAAAAATGATACTAAAATTCACTCTTAAGATACTAAAAATAAAATTAAAATGATACTTATTTTGTTTATGTGATAATAATTTTTTTTTAAACTTTACTTTTAATTAAATTTAAGAATAGATCTTATCAATTTGTTGAGAAAATATTTTTAATTTTTTTATTTTTAAAAGCCTAATAGCATATAAAGAGGGTACACAGGGTACTATTTTAAAATTATTGTTTCTCTTTTTCATTACTTGTGGAGCATAGGATGATTGCTTTTTGATTTTCACTAAAATCGATTGAGTCAAAATCTGAATGATGAATGAGGGTTTGGACCCTTGACCTTCTGATTGATGTCGGATTTTCGAATCACTGCACTAAAGGAATGAAGAAAGAGAATAAGAAGTAATAAGGGTATCTTGAAAGACTTGAGTTGTCTAATTTTATTTCAACTAATCTTAAAGCATGCCATATGAGAAGTGACTTGATTCAATTGTTTAAAATCATGAATGGCTATGAAAATCTAATGAACAGATTGCTAAAAGAAGTGAAAAGCTTTATGTAACATTACTATTTTTTAAGAAAAATATTTTCAATGTTTTAAAGCTAATTTTAGATAAATCACTTATTTTTAGATAATCTTTAATTTGATTCAATTTAAATGAGAATAATATTTCAATAGAATTCTACTTTTAATTTTTATTTAACCTAAAACCATTACTTACTTTGTATTATTTTTTGCAAAGGCTTTAGCTGATCATAGTTTGAAATACTGTTTGTAGACTCTTGCATTATAAAAGAATTTATTTTTTCTAGATGATTGGGATTTTGTTCGTATGAGTTTCTAACATTCAATGAACTAGTATTGAAAACAGTTCCATTTTTCAAAATGTAATGATCTTTAAAAAAACTAATTAAGAATTAATTCCGATTAATTTATTTGAAATTACCTAATGACAAATTTGATCCATCTCCAAGTGGATATTTTGAATAGCGGGGAATCATCAAAGGTTCAATTGAGCGAAATTGCTTACTTAATAGAGGCTCAATACGCAAAGCGATCGGATCTGTCAAATGGAACATGTTGTAAATTTGTGTGCAGCAAGGCACATCAATATGGGCATTTGCAATTTTTCGTTGGGCCAAAACTAAACCCAAAGGCGATCCGAAGACAAAAAAATGTGTTACATCGAATTCGAGTTTATCTTCTGTTAAAAATATTGAATTTGATACTTGTGGTTCGAAGTCAATGCCGTTAATACTTGACAAATTACTGGGAACTCTCTTAATCAAGCTATCTGACAGACCTCTATCATTCAAGCTTATTGTAGGACTTGGTAACAAATCTGAATTTCTGTTTCCTGTTAAAGGCGATTTGCTTGACGGGGATGAAGTTGCGTTTCTAGATTGAGATTGGCTTGATTTAAAAGAACATGCCAGAGTTGAGCTATCATCACTATAACTTGAACATGAACCAGAAGAACATAACGAATCATATACTAACAAGGATCCAAGACTATCACCTACGATTACTACTTGTCCTTTAAATGATTGCCCATCTGATGAATTTAAAAATTGTTGATAAACTTGGTTGCATTCCTTAACAAATTTGTTCAAACTCACTTTATACTGACTTTTATCTGCTAATGCCAAAAGGGGTAAAGTATTAAAAGGAAGATTTTCGTGTAAGGAAAATATTCCAGCTGATGCTTCGGCAAAGTTGTCTGATTCACTTATTGAAACCGACTGATCTGATGTGACTGGAGATAACCTGAAATCAAGAAATTTTTATTTCTTATTGGTTTTAATTATTTAGAATGTTAATTAAGTTTTATTTTAAATTAAAAATTAATGAATTTAGATATCTGAATGCGATTAATTGTCACAATCAGTCTTTCATGACAAAGCCATTAGTCTGCCGATTAACCATGATATTGAATTGACAGAAAATCTATCTAAGTACTTAAATTTTAATTAATTTAATTTTATTTAAATTAATCTATCTAGCTTAGTTGAAAATAAATAGAATGTGCTATCCACGTCAGTTGTTACAGAGAACTTCTTTTTCACTAAAATTGAAATAAATTTAAATTAACTAAAAAATTAATAGGAAAATTTCGATGATAAATTCGAATTCAACGTTAAAATTTATGCTATATTTCAAATTTTTTTGATTTTATCTAATTCTCGGACAAATTTATTGAAAAAATTTGATTTTTGAGAGTTGCTTGCGTTTCGGCTTAATGATTGAGTCCGAGACCCTATCAAGACTATATGTTCATGGTATCAAAATCTAGAGAAATGAATTTAGAAAATTCCTATCGGATTAGAATTTTTAATTATTTTTTATTTTGAAATAAAGTTGAGTGAATAAAATTTGTTTTTTTTTATTTTTTTTTAAAGTGCTATTTCATAGAGAATTTTTTTGTTTACAGTCAATTTTTTTCTTTCAAAAGCTTTTAGTAAATACAGGAAAAAAGAAATCTAAAAAAAGACTTTAAATAAAGTTCTTGGTCTTTTTTCCAGTGTTTGGTTGAAAATTTATGAGGTTTAACAATCGAATTTTTTTTTAAATTAACTTCTATAATATTTAAAAAAATGTTAACCAGAAAATTTTCAGAAAAAGTTAAAAGGACCAAAGCCATCAATAACTTGAAAAATTTTAGAGTTAAACAATTGGATTTGAAATCTGTTATCCATCACTGCGTCTAAGTGAACGGTGCACAAATTTTTAATTTTAATTTTTTTAAGGTTCTCTTATAAAGCTGCTACGGTTTATAGAAACAGTTTCAACAGATTTCAAATCCAATTGTTTAACTGTAAAATTTTTCAAGTTTTCCTATATTTAATTAATTTCAATTTATTTGAAATTTTAGCGTAAAAAAGGACGATGAATATTTTATCTATAAATGTTTTTTCCCTGAAAAATCAAATTAAACATCGATTCGACCTTATGGTGCATCCGCCTTTACTTGTTAGTGTCAAAAGATATAATATTAATTGTACATTATTGAATGATATTAAATATTGTTTAACAAAGTTAAAATTCCTGTTTTTGCCTTAAATTGGTGGTCTTTACATTTAACAACAACGAAAAGTACAGAATCTAGTCAAATCTAGTCCAAGTATCAAAATTTGTTAGATATTTTCGTATTTCGAATGAAGTTTTGCTGTTCAATGAATGTTTTTCAAACTATCTTGAAATTTCATTACTTTGAAGGGAAAAAAATGGTAAAATTTTTCTCGAAAAAAATTATTTTTTTTAAATACGCATCAATATTTTAAAGTCAAAAATTAAAAATTTCAATAAGAACTTGCCTTAATTTTGACTTGACATATAAAAATCATCTTTGTTTATAAAATTTAAAAAGCAATTCTCTCTTCTCTCATTTCATTTTTTTTGGGAATTGAGTTAAAATATAATAATTGCGCAAATCTCAAATTTTCTCCTTTTTTAAATATTTAGCTTATTTTAAGTTTATTCTAAAAACAAAACACCTGTTAATTTATTTTCATTAAATGAATGCACTTTTGAATTCTAAGCGTCATTTATATTAAACAACTAATTGGGAAATTTTGTTTCAATTTTTTTCGTTTGTTTTAAAATCAAAATTTTGACAGTATCAATTATTAGCTGAATATGGTTGATAAAATTTTGCGCACATTCATTCTCAATAAATCAAATATTTCTCAAAACTATTATGAAAAATGCTATAAAATAGTGTTAAGAATTTGAAATTAATTAAAATTTTAAATTGTTATAGAATTGAATTTCTGAATTTTATATCCAATTTGACTTAAATTTTTGTTCTCTTATATAATTAATATAATATATGAATTATTATAAAACACACAACTAAATTTAAATCATGGAAATAAACTAGAAGATTTTGATTAAAAAAAGAAAATTTGAATTGGAAATAAAAAAATTCCTTAACAATTTTTAAATTAAACTTACATTGACAATTTGAGTAGAGCATCTTGACAAATAGGATTACACGCTACTAATCTAAAGGCTATCCTGTTATAAATATGACCATAATTAGCTTTTATAACTGTTTCCATAGTTGATTTAAAGTTAGAAAAATCATTTTGCTTAGAAGTATCTGTGCATGTTACATTTCCACCATGTACCACAATAATTAAAGTATCAAATTTGCATTTAGACTTGGTCTCACTTAAAACTGATGAAGAAGTCGATGAGGTAGAAGATTTAGTCAATTCGGTCTTGGTACGCTTAAACGAAACATTTCTCTTAACTGGTCTTCGCGTAGTATCTGCAATATTTTTATTATCATATTCATTTAAATTACTATTCATCGACACAGCGTCATAAAATTCATCCAAATTACTATTTATGGAAATATTATCATCTTGAATATCAGCGAAATCAGACTCATCATCATAGTAAATACTATTAAACTCACTGGGATCATTTTTTATAGTAGAGTTACTTTCTATACAAGTTTGACTTGTCGTTTCATCATTAGATAAATATTCTTCATAATCACTTTTCTTGTCATCTACTGCCAATTTGCCAAAAGTATCCTCATCTTCTGTCAATTCGCCTCTCATTTTCTTTCTCAAATAATCCTGTGTTTCTAACTCAAGTCTCCTTACATCATCCATGCTAAGATCTAGGTACTCGTCTTGCCAACACCAGGCTTGACGATGAGACATCAATATCATGTGTCGCAATACTGATTCAACAATCAACTTTTCTACTTTAGATTGAAATCCCCAAAAGGCGCATTCAACACGACACAATTTATAAGCACACATATATTTGACTTTTTGATTGTTAATGCAGGATAAATTTGTGTTTTTATTTGCATTTGCTTTGAGCTCATCATACCAGTTGGCGCCAAGGGGTCCGCATTTTGATTTTTCTGACTGAAACTTTGCCGGATCTTCATCTGCATTGTACTCATTCGGATTTATTTGATCATTTACTATGTCTATAAAATCTACAATACGAGTTGACAGTTCTTTTTTTGATATGTTAAAGACATTTTCTGATTGACCATGGTCAGGCAAATATTTGCTTTCAATATCAATGCTAAAACTCTTGAACAATTTGTGGTGATACTTAGTTCTGGTGTATGGATATGAATTCCATGACTCTTCTTCAAACAAAAGAGCTGATTTTGGAAAAAGAAGCTTTGATATGGTTTTGAGCCCTGAAGGTAAGCGCTCATCTACATGGTATACTTTGAGCGTGTACTGTCCTCTTTCAGTTTCGGTCTCGAATGGTTTGTTCTCAATTATTTCAACACCACTGCCGGCTCCGGTCGACTCTAGTCGACTTTTTTTCTGGATTGTGTAGAGCTGACCGATCTGGTATTCGTCCACACTCATCGGCATAACTATTCTGAACTCTTTTATTATCATTTCTTAATTCGAAATCACTGTTTAAAGCCAAATTTTTCTTGTTTAAGCATATTTATCTAAAAAAATTCTTAAGAATATTTTTATATTAAATAATTTATTAGCATTAATTTCATTTTATAATAATTTGAAATAAAAAATACAAATGGCCTAAAGGCATTTTCTATTAAATTGAATTATTTTATGCAAATTTTTTTTAAGAATTAAATTTAAATCTTATTTTTAAGCCAATATGAACCAGAAAACAGGAAAAAAAACTCTTGAAAAATATATCCCTAAGTCTTAATTAAATTTTACCAATAATTATTATTAGTGTCACGATTTTTTTTGTTTAAAAAAAGAATGAAAATTATTGATCGTTTTAGCAAAAGTTTTTTGCTCTTTACTTCTTTATTGTGAAATTATTTTTTTTCCAAATTGAAATTTAATTTTTAATTGATAATTTTTTATTTTATCCTCTCAAGAACTCTGTCTAATTCCTTCAGCTTTAGATTAAATCTATAAATTAATAGACAGCTGATCTATTTTAAGAAATTTTAAACACAACAAAATAATTTAATAATTATAAAAGACTGAAAAAATATTTAAAAGATGCAGAACCCAAAAATAAAGTCAAAGAGACTCCAGAATTTCTAAATTAATAAAAAATAATTTAATTAGAGAGTGTTGAGTAGCTTTTTGAAAATTTGAAAATAATGCCTCTTTTATTTTAAATTAATTGCTAGGAAAATGTTATACCACATCTTGGTTACGGCTGGCTTTGCGTAATTAGATAAACATTTTCAGTAGCATTTAGTTCAAGTTTGTCATGGATACAAAATCGAGCAAAATGTGAAAAAAAAATTTTGCCTAGACAATTTTTATTTGCCTGTATAAGTCGGAAAATGAGCAATACATGCCAATTTTTTTAATTAAAACAAAGTAGCTTGAAATAATATTGTAAGACTTGAGTGTAATTCATAAATTATGCCTTAGATTTCGCTTGAAAGAAACACAGAATGAGAACAAAATGCAAATTTCATAATGAATTAAAAACAATGTTTGAACTAAGTCTTCGAAAATTTTTCTCGTCATGATCAAATCTTACTCGATTCTGTTAAGATCTCCCATTTATTTTTACTTAGAAAATTCTTGATAAACAGGAACAACATTTAACTTACGGAAACCTGTTTCAACTAAATTTTAAAATGAAAAAAATTTTCGAATTTTGCAAAATAATTAGCTTCCTTGAACATACTATTTTTTGAAAAACTAAATAATTATATCCTAAATAAATCTCTTGATGCCTAAGATAATCTCTTAATTAAAAAAACATGTTCCATGCGGTTAAAAGCATACACAGTTGCTAAATTATTGCGTTTGATACTATAAATATTATTTCATTATTTTATCTAGTGATTGAATTATAAAACTTTTATTAATTTATTTATCTCTAAAAAGTGATTGCATTTCTATAGAGATTTGCGTCATTGGTATTTTAAATATTTCAAACATATTATTATTCTAATAGTTACCTAAATTTCAAATGTTGAATTCGAAGCTTGTTAAAAAATTGCGTAGTCGAGAAGAATCGCTCAATATTTTTGATTAAATTGGGGAAATACTTAAAAATTGTTTTAATATTCAATCTACACAATCAGGTTTTAATCTTGTCTAAGTTTTTCTTAGCATCACTATCGTCGAAATTAAATTTTTGAATATTATTTTGAATTTTGAAAACTCGGCTCGGCTTTCAACTATATTTTAATTTTAATTACTTATTAATATTGATGAAAAATATAATTTTAAAAATCATTATGTTTCTGATTTTTGTTATTCATAAATTTTCCATTAATTTATTACTCTGAAAGGTTTTTTTTCTCCAAATTACTTAGGAAAAATGATTGTTAAATAAATGATTTTTTTTATATTTTAAGCTATGGAGTCTCAAAATTACACTAGATTTAAATCATTTGTCTCTTAAGCAATTGAATTTTTTTAAATAAGCCCCCGTCACTTTCGTTTCGTATTTTAATTATTCATGAAAAGGAAAAAAAGCTTTGAAAAATTTAGTCTTTATAGATGAATTAAATATTATTATGAAATTCCTAATTAGAAAAACAAAATTTTATATTGAACTTTATTCATAATATAAGGGACATTTTGTCTAAATTAAGAAGCCTTTTTTTTGAGCCTGAAAAAACATCTTGCTTTTAAAAAAACAGCTATTAGATTTCAAAATTTTTCAATTATTTTAATACCGTTATCCGTACATAGTTAAATATCATAATCACGAGTTTAGGCTAGTATTATGCCCAGATTTTCTTAATTTAATGCGTTATCTAATCTTGTTATTAAATTAAGAGTTTGATGCCGACCTAAAACCGTGGTTTTGCTATTTGACCATGCGTTCATAATCAAAAATAATATGGCATGAGCGAAATAAGCGTGCCTTAGCTTAGAATACAGCATAATCGAACAAAGGATAACGATTTTTTAGTATTTTTTGACTAGATTTTTTTTTCAGCTAAAATAATTCAATTCTGACTTTCAATTTAACAAAAAAAAATTAGATAAAAAGACATTTTTTATTTGAAAATATTCAATTAAATTAATAATAAAGTTGTTCTCGTTTATACAAAAAATAAAAATAAATTAATTTAATTATTGAAAAAGTCTTTAAAAATTAGATATTTT
Organism: Brachionus koreanus; assembly: GCA_016987375.1. Taxonomy (NCBI): domain Eukaryota; kingdom Metazoa; phylum Rotifera; class Eurotatoria; order Ploima; family Brachionidae; genus Brachionus; species Brachionus koreanus. The sequence continues at coordinate 714,727 of PJRA01000160.1, forward strand.
TAATTTTATTTAAACAAGAAGATTAGTAAAAAAATTAACATTACTTTTCAATTTGATATAAACAGAATTTATTGATGAGGTTTTAAAAGTGAAAGTAAACTTTGAAAAAAATCAATTTTTCTTCAAAATAATTAAATCTTCATATTTTAAAATAGAATTTCTTGATTAATTGTGAATTAGTAAGAATTAATAAGGGATTTAAATAGCTCTTAAACCTAATTAACATTTTCGTTCAACTTCACTTATCTGCAGTAAAAAAAAAAGCACATTAAAATCGATCGATAATTCTTACACAAACAAAATTTTCAATAGTCTAATTAAGAATTTTTTAATATTTTTTTAAAAAAATAAAACTTGTAAATATCTCATTTTTTTTGTTTAAATAGTTGAAAACGATTCTGAATATATATTTAATGATTTTTGTCATAAGATATTTTTTTCACAAAATTTTAATTTGTATTAAAATAAGCTTTTTCGAATGACATTAAGGATTAATTATTTAAAAAAATTTATTCTCAGATAATTATTGAAATTTTCTTTTCAAATTACAAGTTTCCTCTAAAATTTTTATAATATTATCATAATGACTACCGTTTCGAATGATGTGATAAGTGCCTTTTTCAGTTAGATCAATGACTGTTGATCCTGCTTTGGCAACTTCGTTTGATGACAACTGTCCTCCATCAATAATCAAATCCAAATCTTCCCACAATGACTTAAACTCCTTTTTATGTTATTTGAAATATAAAAAAAAAACTAATTTTCAATTAATATTACATTAATACTTAATGAACTTGGTTCGTTGCTTATATTTGCCGATGTTAGAGCGATCGGCTCATCACAGTACTTTGCTAATTCAATCATGAACTTATAATTAGGAATGCGAATTCCGATGGATTTTGTATTTGGATTCAATTCTGCTGGCAAAGTTGGCTTACGGTCAAAAACTAATGTAACTGGGCCTGGCAAAAGAGATTGCAATGAAGATATACTTAGGTTTACCCATGACCATCTAAAATATGATGATTTTTTTTTCACAAAAAAATATATAATTGAAACTTTTTACTTATCAAGATCTTCAGATTTCCCAACACTAATAGCTAGAGGCTTAGTGTTACTTCTGCCTTTAATTCGGTAAATTTTATCCAAGGAATTTTTATTGCAAGCCAAGCAAGCCACACCATATATGGTATCTGTTGGTACAGCTATAACACCACCTGATTTTAAAATTTTTTTTATTCTGTCCAAATTGTTTAAGGCCTCTTTATGAAAAATTATCAAATACGAATCAAAATTTGATTTAGATTAAATTTACCATCAACTGTAAGTATCTTGTTATTCATTTTGATAAAAAATGATCTTGTTTTTAAAAAAATGCTTTTTTTTTATTTAAAAATTTAATAGTTTTTATTTACGAAAATTTTAAAATGAAATTACTTAAAACGCATATGCCTTAGTATTTTTTCAATTATGGTTTTTCATATTAAACTTTAAGAAAATAATGTATTTCAAATGCATAAATCGTAAATTAAAAGCACATTTTGCATAGTTAAATGCCTAAATTTTAAATTTAAAAGAATTTTGTTATTTTATTTAAATAATAGAGATTTGTTTTAAATTTATTTTAATAACTAAATTAAAAGAAAAAACATGACTAAAAACCAAAAGATTGAGTTTAATCACATTTAGGGCTTTTTTTAATGAACTTTTGGTATACTAAATCATTAAATGCGTCTATGAAATTTTCATCAAAGTTTTGCTGGCTAAATTTTTTAACATGTTGTCGGGCAGATTCTCTTATTTGATTTCGTTTAGTTGAATTCATTTGATAAATTTGAAGTAAGCAATCTGCATATCCATCTTCATCTTCTGCAAGAAAGCCTGTTTTTTCACCTTTAAATGGTACAACAATATCCATTTTGGGACCAGCAGAATTGTGAGATAAAATAACTGTTCCAGCAGCCATACATTCAACAACTCCTTTAAATTATTTTTAAAATAAAATATTTAGATTTTTGTTTAATTCAAACATTTTTGATTTAAATGGAACGTTATCTTTATCTTCTAGTCAAACAAGTTAACGCTACTGAAAATTTTTTGATTGAATCAAAATAAATGGATTCCGGTCTATTTCAAAAATTCATTATTCATGCTGATTGACTACTTTCTTATTTCTTTTGAAAGAATTTATTTTACATCAATCATTTTATTCTTATGAAATGAATAAATTTTTAATTACTTTTAATTAATGTAATTAAAATATCTCAGACTTGGAAGCTTATAAAAATTGTCTATGAAGAATCAGTTTAAAAAATAGAAAATTCTAATTTTTTTGGATAGCTGAAATATTTTCAAATAAATCCAAAAAAGGGTATAAAACATTACAAAACTCTTTGATTTCGAAAATTCATGTGATAAACGTCTTTTTTTTCAATTAAATTAGATAATAAAGCTCAAATCGAGTCTTGAATCAAATCAACTACTAATTTTGGGATAGCTTTTAAAAAGACAAACTGTTTTTTTTTCAACCAAAATTTAGCATCAGTATGTTTTTAATCATATGGATTTAATATCCTTAATAATTAAATTCACAAAGGGGAGATAAAAATCTTTCATAAATGAACTTAATTTAATTAAAAAAGAGAATCATTTTTGAAAGTAATTAATATGCAAATAGACAATTTTCCCTCACATTCTTAAAAATAAGAAGAAAAATTTTAATGTTAAATTTTATTCTAAATGTATATTTTAATTTGTTGAATCTTAAAACCCATTAATTATTTTGTTAATAACTGCATCCTGTTTTTCAGATCTCGACTTAAGAATGGGCTGACTTGCTTTTTCTCTAAAAATTTATCCTTTTTGACCTCAGAAATGCTAAAAAATATACATTTTTCAAAAATTTATAGGATGTGACAAAGATAACGAAAAAAATGCGTTTTTTGAAAAATTTCATGAAATTTTAAATCAAAATTGTGTAATGGTTTGCAGTAAATTGATTAATTGGATTCAGTATCAAAGCATTAAAATTATTGATTAAAAAAATTTTTGATTAAATTATTATTTTAAGATTGACCAGAAATGTGCAATTTAATTGCAAACATTTTTTTTTACTTTTGAAAAATAATTTTAATTTCCAAAAACTGAATTAAAGTTTAGTTGCGCATTTAATATTTTGTGATCAAATTCGAAAAATGAAATTTATTCAAAAGTTGTACTTTACCCTTAACGCTGCTAGAATTTTAATTTACCTATTCCAAAATGTTCATCGATCATTGAGTGAATTCCTACGGCAGACTCTGATAAACTGATTAATAAGTTTTCAAAACTGAAATTTAGCTTAAACTCAACATATTCATCTACTTGTAATTCTTTGGCTAAATTTTTCAAATTTTCAACTCTATTTTCATCATCTTTATCTCTACAGCTTCCAATTAACATAAGCTTTACCATTTTGAGGTCTTGATCCGGAATTTTCAAATCTTTTAGTCTAAATTCAACAAAAAATTTTCTTTTTTTGAGAAAAAAGTTTCAACTAAACCTCATTATAAATTTTTGCAGTGCTCTTATTTGAAGCTGATGATTCTTTTCTGGTCTAAATTGGGCAACTGATGACATAAAGAAATTTTTGTCATGTCTTTCATCATTAAATACAGAAAAAAATTTTTCAACATCACAGGGTGGATAGACAACTTTTGTTTTGTACGCTAATGACCAAAGATTATTTATGTGGCCTTTGGTCCAGCTTGAATTGACCATGACACAATCTGAGCATCGTCCACATATACTATAAATTTTAGCAAAAAGTTTGTAATAAACCAATTTTAACCAGGTCAAAAATGGGCTTCGACTAATCAAACGACGATTATTGTAGGTTGAAATTTTACGAGAAACATTTTCCAACATATCTGTGCTAATGGTTGGATAATGAGTATAACAGCATACATTTACCCTCGCCAAATAGTGGAATATTGGATAAGTAAAAGCATAACCAGTTGTTTCAAAATAAATATCAGGAATAAATTTTAAAAATGCCTCGATTCCCAGTATAAGAGAGCCTAAACTTTGGCCTTCAAATATTATTCATTAAATTTCATTCTTACTTAATAAATTCTAAAATTACCCAAAAGAGTAAAAATTGGATAATATTTATCTAGTACGAGAAATCTAAATCTTAAATAGACGAAACGAGTTCGCATTGGATTGAGCTCAATTTTAAATCTTTCATTGGCTTTTTTGATAAAATCTTCTGGTGAAGCATCAGTATCACCAGTATAAATAACACAAATGCAATTAGAATAGCTTTTTTTGTTAAATTAAAATTTTAAAATTGAAGATGAAACAAAAAAAAATCTTAATTACGTATCTTGAAGGGCTTTTATTGCACTCCATAGAACACGCTCGCCTCCACCGCCTGAATTACAAAATGGGTGAAAAAATCCAACCGTAAAGTAAGGATTTTGCTCATCTTTTAGATTAATGTCTTTGGAATATTTTTTCCAGCTTAGATTTTTAATAAAAATTGTGTAAAACAGAAATATTATAAAAAAGATTGGTATGACTACAAATATGGTCGACAAAGCAGAAATACTACAAGTATAATCTAAAAACATCTAAAAAAAATAAAGAATTTAAAATTAATTAAAATATAAGTTTAGTTTTAAAAATTATAAATTTTTCAAAATTTTAAACTAAATTTTTTAAGTGTGTAATCATTGAACTCGTTTCTTTTTATTTCTTAATAACTAACTATCAGGAATAATTTTATTGCTTCAGTTTTTATTTTGAAACCCAAAACACAAAATATTTGTTACAAATCCTTTTATGTTTTTTTCTTGGTTTAAACTTATTCTCAGATATTCACTTATAAAAATAATACAAAAATTCAGAGTTTCTATCTTGAATCTAAAATGTGACAATCGCTACAAAATGATGCATTACGAGGACTTCAATAAAATAAATATAATAACAGAACCTGAATTATCAATTATTTAAACATGTGGAATCTGTAACTTTTTTTTCAATAAATTTTTTTTAATTTATTGGGTATTTTTACTCTTTTTTTTATCTTTTGTTTCAACTGATAAGCCTTACCTCGGTACAGATAAACAAATAAATGAATAATTTTAATTTTTCTATCAGGTTTTGATCGTGTTTAGGAATCAGCGTCTTTTTATATTACAAAAATAAATTCTCTTAGTAAAATATTTTTTTTAAATCATGGTTTTATATTTAAATTAAATCTTTTTTGCAAATTTGTCAAAAAAAAGTCTAACTAAAAATTTTTTATCTTAAGATATTCTATATGACCATCTTAGCAAATTCTTCATCTGTTTCTTTCTTAAGTTGATTTAAACTTATTCAGAATGTAAAAAATAAACACATTTTACAAACTAATTCATTTCGGTAAAGCAGTAATTTGAATTTTTTTCTCTTTATTAATTTATTAAATTAAAAACTTTATTTAACAATTTTTTAAAACTGCTAAATTAGATAAATAGATTTATTTTAGATTATTTTAAAGATTTTATTAAAATTATTTTAGCTAATGATTTTGGTTGGAGATGAATTTCAATTATTTCAAGATATTTTTATTTGTTTTGCACAGCTTCAGTAATAAATAAATTGCTTAAGCTTTGAGATGTGAAATCTGTAATTTGCTGACAATAATTTTGAATTTGATTAGAAATAAGAAGAGTTTCGAGTCTTGAAATAGGAGGCAAAGGCTTAAATATTTTATTAATATCTTCTTCTGGCAATGGAGGATCTCCTCGAGCTCGTCTTGCCGAGTTTTCAGCTTCTCTTTTTTGCAAATGCTGTTGTTTTAGATGGTTTTGTTTTTGAAGCTGTTTGTGGTAATTTAAAAATTTAACAGTATCTGCAGTCAACTCATCAACATTGTCCATCAATGAACGCAAATTCTTTTCCAAAACACTACCAGTAGCCAAATCGAAAAAATTTTGATGTTTCGGTCCTGGGTTCAAGTCTTCCAGCTCGCATAAAAGAGAGTTGACTAAATGAGAATTTCTGACAACTACTGGTAATTCTTCCATAAAATTTTCATGATTCAACTTGAAATCTTTAATACTGAAATAAAATAATTTGATCAATTTTTTTCATATTTTTGAGAAAAATATTTTACGCGTCGGGAGAAAAGTCTTTTCGGTTTTGCATCTCCATCATGTTAGGTGTTAGTCTGAATGCTTTAAAATAAACCGATCCATGTTGTGTTTTAAATGGATCTTAAATATAATTTTAAAAATTAAAATTATAATTGTCTCTTTTTAGTAGATTTACCATAAATGATAACAATTGAATCTTCTATTTCTTCTTGGTACATAAAATGGTCCTCAATAAAATTTTTGTTTAAAAAATTGCCAAACAAACTGCTTCGGTACCATCCAATGATCAGATGATCGATATTTAAATGGCGGAAGGTTTTTAAATTATCAGTTATAAATATACTAGATTGTTCATTGTAATCGGCACTATCAGCTTTTAAATTATTTGGTAGACCAAAGCAATTTGTTATTTCTATACGTTTTGAGTTGCCATCTTGTACTTGGACCATTCCAGTCAAAATACCTTGGACAAAATCGACTCCACCGCCAGATTCTTGAGTGTGCTTGATTATTTTTAGCAAAACTAATGCATCAACTTGAACGTAATCAACACGACTCTTAGCAATCTGATTAGCAGCGCTAACTGGAGTTTGAACATTTTCATTCAAGCTTGCTAATTGAGCAGTATGAGCTGATACTTGCGAATTTTGCTGTTTTTGGGACATTTTAATCTCTAAAAATAATTCTAAAAATTAGTTAATGAAACACGTTTACCTAAAGGAAGGTAAGCATTTTTTTAGAATAAATAATGAGTTTGATTAAACTAAATTAACCATGCGCCTGAAATGCTTTCAAATTGCAATATGCAATTTATTGAAAAATTTATTTCAAAAGTATATGAAAATTTGTTGTGCCTTATACATTCACTAATTTTTCACAATTGTAAGATAAATGGAAGTTATTAAAGTTTTGTTAAGAAATTAAAGCATAATATTTTTTTTTGACATGGACATTCTTTTCAATCAAATGATTATTATATTAATTGAGAAATTTTTTTTCAAATAGAATATTAAAAATAAAAAATTGACAATTCAATTTTTCATTTTTTAATAATTTTTCTTCCTTCACTTTTTTAAATTTTAAATATTAATTCAATTTCTATTTTATTTTTATATTTTTGTTTTAAAGCTTAAATCAGCATTATTTTAAATAAATTAAACTTAACTTTTGTATTTGTACTAATAAAAAAGCACAAGAAAAGCTTCAGTATGGTATATTCAATGTCTCTCACATAACTTAAAAATTGACAATTATTGTCTAAATTTTGATTTAATTTTGCAGCTGTCAAGGATGGCTCTATTGGTGATTACATGATAGTTTGGTTTCCAAACTTCAAAATGTTGAAAAAAAGCATAGATGCTGGGAAATAGTAGTTTGCATGGATATTAGTGATAATTTTTCTGTACAGAAAATCTGTTAACACTGATCTCAAATCGGGAAGTTTGTGACGATCATGCTGTTGATTGAAGTAAGAAAAAATAAGTCAAATGCGACAATTGCACAATTAAAAGCTCTAACAGTCGCTTTTTTTTGTTTCGCCATTAGTTATAAAATCATGTCTGGCATAGAAAAGCGGCAGTGAAATTTGATGTGGAATTGATGCTTTTTGTCGATTGATTGTTCGACAGATTTCAAACCCAAATCATTTATTGTAATTTAGACATAAGATTAGAAAAATTATTTTTTATTTAAATCATGGTTTTTTTCTAATTTTTAAATTAACACAAAAAGAAATAACTAACAAAAAGGCTGCAAAATAAAAATTTTCTTTTCGAAAATCAAAAATTTATACTGAATGACTGAACTTTACAATATTTTTTTTTATTTCTATTTTATTTTTAAAATATATTCAGTTCTTTTTAATTTTTGGCATTTATTTATGTTATTGTAAAATAAAATGTTTGATTATTAAATTTTAAGCAAATTTATTATTAATAATTTAAGCATTTTTGCAATTTTTAAAGCTTGAAAAAACACGACTTTTTTTAAATATTTCCATTTATTATTAGATAGTAAACTTTTGAAAAACAAAACTAATGTTTGATTTTATTTTTAATCTTAAAAAAAAATATATAATTTCAAGTAATCTTACTTTTTTTTTAACACTTAAAAACCGGAGGGGTCTTTTGAAACCCTTTTGTAACCTCCTTTATTGGTTTTTTATTCAATAAATTTAATCGTTTTTTATATTTTTTTTTTTCAATCATATCTTAAATAAAAAATATTATAAAATTATTCAATTTTCATTGAAAAAAGTATTAAAAAAGATTTAAATAAAAGGGTCAAAAAAGTCCTCCGGTTATTGAGTGTTAATTTGATAAAAGTTAGAAGACAAAAAAAATGTCATCTAGAGAAAATAAATTTTTTAGACTTAACAGACCCAGGTCACAAGACCTTTAAATTATTCTTGATAAAATAAGCATTTGTGCACTTTTTGCAAAATTAATTTGCACAAAATTTCAAAATCGCAGACAAACATTAAATGAAAGAGAGAAAAATTAAAACGATCTTTTTTACAACAACTTTATGCTAATATAAAATATAGGCAAAAATTTATGAAAATAATCCAAAAGTTTTAAACTAAAACAAAAATTCCTAATTCATTGCAACTAATCGAGTTTGACTACAAGTATATCATGGAAGTCGAACCATCGGTATCGGTCCTGGCGAGCACTTCAAACAATGCCAAGACAACAGAGACTAGCATTCGGCCTAATCAGCGAAGTATGAGCCGCAGATCGGTTTCAAGTACATCAACAGCATCATCGGGTAAATCAAGGCGCTCTAGACCTAAAAGCGAGTCTATCGAAGAGCAAGTTAAATTCGAAATAGGATCGGTTAGCAGCGAAAGTCTTACGAGCTCAACAACTGACATCGACATCGAGGATCCTAATCAAGAGCCCGAAAACCTCAAAACTCCTAAAACCAAAAACAGTCGAACTCCTCGTAATTCTAGAAAGTCATTGCAAATTTTAAACAACAAAGCATCAAATAACACATGTACGGTCAAAACTAAACTTAGCCAAATCGAAGAAGATCCTGTAAGTGAGTCAAAAAAGTATAAAAAAAAAACTAAAGTGAACAATTTGGATGAAAACACTTTGGATGGTTTTAATGCGACTAACAAAAAAAACTTTAAAGAAAAATCCCAGCCTGATGAAAACACTCAAGACACAGAAGCTACATCGTCCATTTCGTCGGTTCAAAATGAAAATTCAAAATCAGAGTCTCAGTCAAAGCTTGATCAACTTGATGAAACCACTAATGATTGTGATTCTACTTTGAAAAATGACTTGGACGAAGATAACAAACCAGTAATCGATTCCAATGAAGGAAATGAACCCAAGAAAAAGAGAAAAAAAAGAACCAGTATCATGCTTCATCATAATCTTAATTTGAACTTTAGCAAGGACGGGTTTGTATTATTTTTCTTTTTAACTTTTATTCATAAAATTGAAATATTTTTAAAATTTGCTATTTGCTCAAAAGCGCCAAATTTCAAAACTATATTTAAGAGAAATTATTAATTATTTTTGTTTATTATCAAAAATTAGATTTGCTTTATTTTATGAGATTTGAGCTAAATTAAGCAACTTGCTTTTTGCTATTTTATATCTCACAAAGGTTATTTTCGTTAAAAAAAATACAGTTAAAAAATAAATAAAAAAATGTCATTTTATGATTTCAATTTAACTATTCAATGATTTTATTTTTTTATTTAAAATAAAAAATAAAAGAATAGAAAATATTTAAGGTATCGAATAAATGCGTTTTTTAGTTTAAATTTAGATATTCAAAAATTACATCTAAATTTGTTCAAAAAATTTTGAGCTTGAAATAAAAAAATTAAAGAGAAAAATAATCGTACAGTACTTTATCAAATAAAAGAAAGTTCGGCCATCAAAGTGTTTCTTCTATTTGAAAATATTTTAGTCTAAAAAAAGGAATTTATCATTTTTTTTTCTTCTATTCGAATTGAAAAATAGATGCTTTACATGCCTAAAAAAAAGAATTTTTTTTGTGAATTTTCTTTTATTCGGGTCACTTTTTTAGACTAAAATATTTTCGTATAGAAGAAACATTTGGATTACTGAACTTTCTTTTATTTGGTGAAATACGGTCAAATAAAACTTTACCGTATTATAGTCTGTTCATAGTACTATCATTAAAGACAATTTCTATTTTTTTTTAAATTTTTTAATAAGATGTAACCAAGAGCTAATTACTAAGAGAATAAGCTTAATATTTGTATTTTAATAATTAATTAAATTAATTAAAAAAAATAATAATGAGCTAAAGCAAGCAGACTTGCAAAGATGTCTTGCTAGGAAGACAACTATGGTAGCTACATACATCGAAAACTAGACTCTTCTACAAGGACATAATTGGTATGAATGCTTCATAATTTGGAACTATTTAATTAATCTAAATATTTAATTAATTTTTAGTTAAAAGATTAAAAATTTAATATTTAAATTACATTATAAAAACAGGCTTAGAATGAGCTTTTTTAGCCTCACTAGAACAAGATTAATTGAATGAATGAACAAATATATAAATAAATTTGTTTTTCAATTAATTTTTAGTGAAAAAAATAATTACATTTTTAAAGAATAAACATTATTTAGTCGTGTTTTTTTTTTCGATATGAAATTTTTAGTTATACAGCAAAAAATTATGTAATAAAATTAGCGTTAATTTAAATGAATTATTTATTAATATAAACTAATCATAATTAATTTTTTTAAAATTTATTTAATAGGAATTAGATTTTGAAGTATTCAGAAAAGCATGTCGTGAAATTTAGGCCCATTAACAACTAAAGAAATCAAATATCTGTTTATTTTCATGGAAAGATTGAATTTTCGATCTCACTTTTTGACTTTCAAGACATCCTTGCAATATATCGTTAAAAATAAAAGCACCAAACGAGTTATTTGACTGGTTTTTCTAAATTTAAAATCCTCATATCTTTTGAACAGATTGTACAAATTTTCCTGAATGAAAAATTATCATTCGGTAAAAAAAAATTTCCTTTAACGAATTCAATTTTTGCTGTCAATTATATTTGAGAAAAACTTGTAAAAATTCAACTTATCCTTCGAAGCCATTTAAAATTATGATAAACTTTATAAAAAAAAAAGTCATTTTTGTTCATTTAATTAATTTATTTATTGTCTTATATAAAAAAAATATTAATCTCAAACTTTTAAGTTCGCTTTTTTCTGTTTCGAATTTGTTTGTATACAAATGGCCGATGAGTGATGAAGAACTTGATGAATTCGACGACTTATTAGATTCAAAGCAAGCAAAAAAAAATAATATCGACTCAACTAGAGAAGAAAACTTGTTAAAATATACGAATAAAATTCTAGCCACATCTCGTATCGACGAATTGTACATACTTCAAGAACAAGTAAGCGAATATTTGGGTGTTAAGTCTTTCAAGCGAAAGTATCCAGGTAATAAAAAAATTCACTATTTAATATTTTATTCTAATTTCTTATTCAAGACATTTTTCGACGATTGATTGATGTCAAAGAGAGAGAATTTTTGCTCCGAAAAATGCAGGTTGTCAGTGAGTCTCAATGTGACTTGGGATTGACTGCTCTCAAACTAAACGAGTGTTTAGACCTGATGGCTTTTGACTATCCTGAAAAATATAAAGAATTTGACGACTATTTTAGCGAAAAACGACGGCGAGCTATTGCCACAAGTGCGTTCCAAGCTGCCTCTCTGGCTTTAGCTAGAAACAAATCGGAAATTTTTGACGCACCTAAGTCGAGCAATTCCCGAACGGTAAGTCTTTGATTGTTAAACAAAACACTTTGGTTAATTTGGCTAAAGAAATTGATCAAATAGAACTTGAGCGATAAAGACAAAATGAAGGAAATGATCAAGAAAGCAGCTGAATCAGTAGCAGCTTATAATTCACAAATACAAAAAGAAAAACTTGACGAAAGAAAATCTTTCTATGATCTTCAAACAATGGTAAGTGAAGTCTAATTTAACAAGCTATTGAAAAGAAAAAAAATTTTAATACTCGTTTGAATTTTTTTCTCACAATAAAATTTTTATCTAAAATTCAAATTTAGAACTTTTTCATGAGATTTGGATATATAACATTAGATATTTTATTTGAACTAATCAATTGAAAAAAACTTCTGTTTAACTAGAATAAAATAAACTCAACTGATCTTCCATATTTTTTCTTTTTTATAATTGTATACTGTTAGCCTTGATTGATAAACACAACATTTTCTTTCAAAGAAAATGTTCATCGCAATCCTTATGAAGTTATAAAATATACATTTGAAATAACTTATATTTATACTAAAAAAGATTTGTAAACTGTTTTACTTTTAAATTAGTTCCGATCTAATTTCTAATTTTTATTATTCGTTTTTTTTTTTATTCATTTGACTCAAAAGGGCTGATTTCCAATCTTCAATTATTGTTATTAAAAATATTATAGGCACTGAAAAATCATTTTGAGTACTTCCTCAATTGAAGGATAAGATTTTTATTTAAAAAAATAATCTATAATCAAAATATTTTTAGTTTATTTATTTGTATTTCTCCATCAAGGTAATGCTCCTTCAGATAAAAAAAATAGCGAACAAGAAATAAAGTTAAATAAGATTAAATAAAAAAAATAAGTAAAAACATATATAGAATAAATAAAATAGGTTAAAAGAATATTCTAATAGAATAAGGTCAAGAGAATTATTGAAATAGAAAATTTCTTTTTGTTCTTAATTTTTAAAAAACCAAACAGAGTTTGTATAAGCTTTTTTAGCTTCTCTAAAAATGAATATAAATAAATTTATTTTTCAATTAATTTTTACTGAAAAAAATTATTGTGTTGTTTGTAAGTGCCATAGATGCGTTTTTCTCAAACAGGGTAGTTGTGCGTAGAAACAAGTTCCCATAAAATCTGATGAAATCTAAATCAACCGAAATCAAAGTTCAATGGAACAGGCTACTTTGGCTTCACGCGGCTAAATTGCGTCAATGGGCTGAGACACTTCATTTTAGGTGATGACGCATTAACTAATCATCTACTATTCTATATTCAAAAAACTAGTATATCTGAAACCGACTCCACTTTCTAATTGTTACCTTTTTATTTCTTTTTTTTCATTCCAGAGCCATCAAATATTTTGCTTGGTTTTTTTTATTTTTTTATACATTTTTACTTAATTTTATCGAGACATCTAAGAATACATTCACCAGACTCACCAATTGAGCCTAATTTTTAAATTCAATTCTAAGAAGAAATGAAGTTTAAACGAAGGCTTAAATCATTTGAACGAACCTGAGAAAAATGTTCGACATCATTTTTTCCATCTCTAATTATGCATTTGTATACTTTGTCAATTTGTATATTTGTCTTGGTAAAAAATTCATATTAGTCATGCTATTAACATTCTTGTAGGCAATTACGATTTGAAAAAAATTGAGTTAATTCGTCTTTTATGTCTTACTCAAAAGAAAGAAAGAATTTAACATGGACAAAGCTCTCTATCTATAATTTCTTTTATTTGTGTCTTGTTTTGAATTTCTGTTGAACAAAGTTACTTGCTAAAAAATTTTTTTTTCAAACTAGGTAATTTTTTCAATTTATAAAATAAAATTCAAACGAGTATTTAAATATTGTTTTTTTTTTAATTTTAAAAAATAAATTTGATTAGGAAGGCTTGTGTGAAATAAATTTTCTTAATAATTTTTGCATTAAAACTAAAGAAAAGATTTTTTTTTTGCTAAAGAAAATAAACTTTTATGTTTTAAACTTTTTAAATAATTTTAAGAGAGTACAAATTCCACAAACAAAACTGAAAGCAAAAGGTGATAGTTTATTCTGTAATGATAAAAAAGGTCACTATCCAGTTTCCCTTCTTCCCGGTCAATTTCAATACTATTACAAAAATTACACATCTCATGAGCTTAATTATCTTCCGCTTGATACTGTAATATACGCACCGCCAATTCCGGACAAATTGAAATACATTGAATGGAAAAAAAATCTCAACAAGCCGAAACAAAGCGAGCCTATTCGAAGAATAATCGAATCCCGGTCAGCTAAAACAGAAATTTCCTTTGAGAAAATAGATACTCCTTTTAAGAATGCCGAACCCAGTCGACAGCCGATACGAATAACTGCATCGGCTGCTCCTACCATTGCCAAGTTGATCAACTGTACCAATCAAGTTTGTCACATATGTAATAAAGGCTCTCAAATAAACCAAAATTCATCTTTTATCGAAAACAATCAGTTGATGGTTACTTGTTCGTCATGTAACAAACATATTCATCCGGACTGTCTCGAGCTAAATCCAACCTTGGTTGACTGGACTTGTATCAGAAACTATAGTTGGCAGTGCATCGAATGCAAGTTATGCAGCAAATGTAACAAGTCAAATGATGAAGACAAGATGATGTTTTGCGACAGATGTGACCGAGGCTTCCATACTTACTGCGCTAATGTAGAAAATGTGCCAAACGGCTCTTGGCTTTGTAAATCGTGCACTGAATTTACGGACAAATTAAATGCCATTCAAGAAAAAATAAACAATTCAAAGGCTCAACTCAAACAAGAAATAAGCACACCGAATAAGATTAAATTAAATTTGAAGCAAAAATTGAGTGCAAGTCTTACGCCAACAGCAACACCAAATAATGGTGAGAAACGTGGACGTGGACGACCGCCTGGTTCAGCCAATAAGCCTAAAGATCCAAATCAGCCTAAAAAAATGTTAGTCATAAATAAATTAAATTAGTTTTTAAGTAATTTTTATTTTTATGTAGCAAAACGCCGCGAGGACAAAAAATAAAAGAAACGGTTAATGGATTTTATTCGAATTCGAACAGTCAAATGTACAGTCTTCAGTCACCAATGACCAACAGCAATCTTCAATTCGATGATGAGTTTAATGAAAGCTTGGTAAATTATGAGGGAAATTATGATATGCAATACGGTAGTGTAAACTCGACGACTTATTTTCAAATGGACGAAACATCCAATAGTCAATTTCAGTTTTAGTCTTTTTAGTTGTTGTTGTTGTTGATTTTTGCTGTCGAAATGTAATCTATTAACGAAATACTTGTGATGGGCCGGGAAATTTTTATTTTGATGCTGTTGAGCAAATTTAAAATAGAGCAAATTACTGTTTTCATGAGGATTTGAAAATATATTTTCGATTTTTTTTCATTTTTAAATAAAAAAGCCTCTTTTTTTTTCATTCTGTCATTTCAAGTAAATTTTGTTTATTTTTCATTTTATTTTAGAATGTTGTAAATAAAAGATTTATAAACTCTAGAAATAAATTTTAAAACAATTTTAAATAATCAATTAAATATAAATAACAGATTGAAAACTTATTAAAAATTTGAATTAAATTTTTTTTTGATAAAATTAATATTAAGGTTTACGTGTAGTAAAACTACTGAAGGGCGGGAAACTGGTTTGTAAATGGAGCCGTTAGATCTTTATCTTTTATAATTTTTTGTCTTTAATAACCAATGACAATCCTAAATGGCTCGTTAATAAGTTTTTCCCTATTGTCCAAAAATTTTTTCTTTGATTCAATGGTTTAGGCTCAAACAAAATTGATACACTACTCTACTGAAAATCACCAATGTCTAATATGTAAAAATTTGATTTGTTTTTTAGACTTAATCATTGAACATAAGCATACAAGCAAACCTTAAGAGCACATTATTTTTTTATGACTTTGATCAGGTTGAGTTAAGTCTTCAAATTTTATACAAAAAAATTAATCATCAAGTAAAATTAAATTTCCGTGATTTTTTGGTTAACATAAAAAAAATTGCTGATCATTTTTTAAATTAATTTTTATAAAAAAAACTATAATTTACATAAAAAATTATTATAATTTTACGAAAAAAACTCTTAGCTTAAAAATAATTTATTTAGCTTAAAAATTATAATTGAATTAATGAAAAAGTTTACCTGTCAAAAACAGTAAAAGAATAATTGAGTGATCTTTGAATTTTATTACAGATAATATACGAAGAAAAATATTTATTAAAATGAGATTTTTTAAAAAAGCTTTAAATTTAAAAATTCGTTCTGACTCGATCAGTTAAATAGAATAATTTCTTAGTATGGTATAGTATAGTGGTTTATTGCAACGCATAAATGCGTAAATCTGACAACAGATTATGTGCAAAAAATATAATGAAAGTTTTTGTCTATTTTTGCTTTAAAAAAATCACTAGATTAAGGTCATCTTTCCTTAAGTTCTTGCTAAGTTTCAGTCAAGAAACGATGCTTAAGCTTCTTTTTAGGTATTTTTGATTTTTAATCATGTCCATGTGAGTCAGCATGTCCAATATAAGTTGAAACCCTGCACTTAACAAACCTAACCGGTTCAGCAAACTGGTTTCATTTTTAAACCGGTTTCCCACCCATATTCCAAATAATTGACTTTAAATAATTAATTTGAATACTTAAAAAAAATTTCTTGACCGCACCCTATCAAAGATTTAAAAAAAAAATCTAGTAAACTCATGCTCAAATATGCATATCCTAATAGTATTGCATCAATTCTGATAGAGAATTATTTCTTCTATATAAAAGTAGCTTATTTAAGATATGTCTTTTGGTCAAAAAATGGTAAATTTAGGTTTTTTATTATTTTTGTATCTGTATGTTTGTTTAAGATTTTAAAAATGAGTTAAAAAAGGTGATTTTAAAAATTATAATTTTTAATTATTACAAAAATAAATGATAATTTAATTCTTAATGGCAAAATTATGTTATTTATTTTTATAAAATTGAATTGTTTCAAATGTCAAAAAAATCAAGACGATTTATTAAGAGCTCGCAATTTGCAATTTGTATTCGTACTGAATTTCACATATAATTTTCAACTAAATGAACTGTTGAAGTTGATAAATTTTAGCGAATAATTTTTAATTCTACTTAAAATATCTTTATTTTAAAATAACTTAATTTTAGTTTTATGAACTTTAAAAACTTTAAAAAAATATATAATTATAACAACAACGTTTCTAAATTAACCTTTAAATTATTTTGAAAATCATCTAAATTAAAATTTAATAAAATAAAAAAGTTAAAAATGGCTACAAAGCTTTAAATGAAAGAGGATAACGAGTTAAGCTAATTTAATTCTTTAAAATTGGAATTTTGCGCAAGTCTGGTACTGTTGCGCAATTTTTATTTTACTCTTATTTGATTAAAACTTCACTTTTAATTAATAATTGAATTCTAATTTAAAAAAAAAAGGAACCGAATTTTTTTATTTTTGACACTTATTATTTCAATTTTTTTTAATTAATGTAATTTTAGAAATATAAAAAAGCAACTTTTTCTTAAAAAAAATGAAAATAAAATGTCTAGTTCAGTCAGCATTTTAGAAAATTATTTTAATAATACAAACCAAAATGTCGAAGCATTAGCAAAAAACAACAGTTTTAATACAACAAATAGACTTGCCAACAGCGATAAACATGTATACAACTGCAAACATAGAAAACAAGTGACAAAATTTAGGTATCTGATAACTAACATTTATAAGTCATCCGGTAGAACAACAGTCGCTGTATCACAAGTAAAAAAAGATTTTTTTAATTGTCAATTTAGTTAAATTGATGTCAAATAATAAAAAAAATGTTTTTTTTTGTGGTATTCTAACTAAATTTCTCAAAATAAAATGTTTATTTTTATCAAAATCTTTAACACTGCTCTTAAAAATTTTTAAAAATCAAAAACTCTTAAAAATTATTTTGGCTTAAAATTTTTTTAATTTATATAAAAAAAAATTGTAAAAGTAAATAAATAATCCGTGATAGTATAGTGGTGAGTATCCCCGCCTGTCACGCGGGAGACCGGGGTTCAATTCCCCGTCACGGAGTTTTTTTTAAGACAAAAATTTTTGAAAAGATTTATTGAAATTAAACTATCAATAACAATATCCAAAGCAAATTTAATTTATTTTGTTAATTCAATAATGAAAAGTTAATTTGAAAGATCTTTTAAAGTCACACCAAATCGTTTCAAATAGCTAAGGGCTTCTTTATTGGTTGCGTTTAGGACAACTGAAGGTGCTTCACCCTCTTTAAAAGCTTGAACCCATCTAAATACACAAAGGCACCAGTTGTCACCATCTTTTAGACCAGGGAACCAGGATCTTGGTGTACTTAAATCGTTTCCTTTTGATTTAGTATATTCCAAAAACTTGTCATTTACCCTCGCACATACTAAATGAGTTCCTTGATCCCAGTAGTTTGTTTCACATTTACCAGTTCGTGTGAAACCAGTCATTGGCGAAATACTGCATATTTCTAGAGGTTCTTTAATTTAAAACCATAGATGATTAATTTATTAAAAATTAGAAAATAATTTATTTTTACCATTATTTACATTTTTTTGGCTCTTACAACTAGCAGTTACAATAAATACTGCAGTTAAAATACATAAAAATTTGGATTCCATTTTTTGTTTCTGACTGTTACTTAACAAATAATAATATGCTTCCAACACAAATTATATAATTTGATTTTGAATGTTTTAACATACTTAAATTTTATGTAATAGTTTTTTTTGTTGCATATTCTATAACTAAGTCTTTCATAAAAGATAGTTCATTCTGCACTGAAAATTCTTCATCAAAATTATAATAAATTGTAGAATTGATTAAAATTTTGTAACAAAAATTTTATCCACGTTTTTTTATTAATTAAAAAAATTGAACCAAAAATTAGAATTACCAATTTAATTCATTAGTTTCTTTAAAAGAATTTACAAAATAAACAGAAAAAAGGTTAAGACCTAAAGAGTAATTGTTGAATTGAATTTACATCATTGAATTATTTGATTGTGATCATATTCTTGATTTTGTGTCAAACGACTCGTATCACATTTGACAGATTCGCGGTATTTTTGCAAATAAAGCTTCAATGGTTCAACGTAATTATCAAAACCTAGATTTGACATTGCGAATAAAATGTCCTCTCCATTAATGGTTTTTCTTTTTTCCAAAGAACAACGCTCTGCAGCTTCACTTGTTATAAAAGAAATGAATTCACTGACGCACTCTTGAACACATTCTTTAGCATCTTTTGCTATTTTTCCTCTTTCTGGGATGGCTTTTTTCATCAACTTTGCTACATTGGCAATCGGCAAAAATCGGTCTTGTTCCCTCAAAACGTGAGGCAATTCTTCATCATCACTGCCACCATGTCCTCCATTTTGGCCAGTCAAATGTCCCAAAGCTGCATATAAGTCGTTTCCGCCTTCTTCTCCTCCAATTGAGTGATGAGCATTTCCGTTCAAAACATTAGCTGAGAGCACATCTTGTGAATCAGCATCGGCTCCATTACATTCATTCGGATTCATCATTCTAAATATCTAAATAATTAAAGCCTGTAAATTTATTAACTTAATGCTGTGTTAAGAGCATTCTATTTGAAAAAAAAAATCACTCCAACTAATCATTTTATTTAGATTGAGAAATACATCAAATTTTAAGAAAAAAAATTTTTTTTTTATTTTTATTTAATTTTAACATTACATTTGTTCAAAAAAAAATTGAAACCGGACAAACCAACAACGATTATTAATTTTAGATTAATTAACTCCTTATATTTTTCCTTTGGAATAAGAAATAAAATATTTTGGTTTTAATTCATTTAATTTTTTCTAAAAATATATATCATTTGAATTTGCCAAAAAAATTATTTATTTTTAAATTTAAATAAAAATCTTGAAAAATCATGCTTATTTTTAGAATGACATAGATTTATTTTGAACAAAAATGATCTATTTTAAACAACTTGATTTAAAAAAAAATCCAAATAGATTATTTTAGATAAAATTTTTTTCCGAAATTTTCTCATTTCAGCAAGATATAATACAAAAAAAAGATTAGAAAATTAAATAAATTTAAATTAAAATAAAACACACATTGCTAACTGCAAAGTTCTATGTTTAAAAAGCAATACATTTTTCTAAGGCTTAGAACTTAGTCAATTTTTAAAGAATATTTAAATACTCAATAAATAAACACAATTAGGTCTTTAAAAAAATTATTATTTTTTTTTAAAACAAAGTGGATACCTAAAAAAATATTCTCTATTAGCACTAAAAAAAATATTTAAATTACTTCTGATCAAAGACTTTTCAAATATTACTTTCTTTACTAAACAAATAAAATATTTTAGCCAAAATTAAGACAAAAAATAAATTGGAACTCAAATACACAAGCATTTTTCCATCAGGCTCAAGCATTCGTTTAGCTTAATTCTGTTCGAATCAAGCCACTCATTTGGAATGAAAGGAAATCCACGATTTGTGCGAACAATTCCGAATATGTCCAACAAATGAGAAAAGTCGGCCGAGTGAAATACTTGCTGTAGCTCGAAAGTAAACGGCACAAGAGGCAAGCCCAGATTGTATGCATGATAAAAATTGATCATTTTCATCTGAAATACCGAGGATGAATTCAATCTTGGATACTGTAGCGAGCCGACTAAATTGGATGCCAGTGTGAATTGATTAATTTCGTTGGCATTTTTGTTCAAATGAATTGACTTCTTGGCCAAAAAAAGCTTCAAATTTTTGAGAATAGAAAATACCCAAAATATGGCATTGCGAGTCCTTTTCGACTTAATGCACAATTTGTCTATCAAATACTTAACATAGGCTTCTTTTAAATTCTTGCGAAATTCGTCAGTGCTGCATGCCTGGCGTAAATTGATGCACTCATTGCTCTTGAAAAAATCGTTCTTGTATGAACCAAAGTTCAAGTTTAGGCCAAGTGAAAAATGTGTGCCATTCAAACTGGAATCACTTAATTTGCTCAAATAGCTTAGTTTGTCATTCATTGAAAAGTTCATGTTCAACAAGCAATTGTAAATTTGCCATGAATTTACTTTGACATCATTGGACAAATTTGGTGACACGGACTCAAACAAATCAACTAGATAAATAAAAATTCTGTACAAATAATCATTTTTGATGATAAAATTGCTCAATTTGTTTGACTCGCTCTGCTTGGACGAATTGGATGATGAATAGTGATTTTTTTTGAATGCGTCCAACGATCTCAAACAAAAAAGAAATTCGTTTTCAATAATTACCTTGAGTTCTTTGGTCAAAATAACAGTAGACGCCAGGTTAACATTGTCGAAATGATCAACGCTTTCTGGGTCCAGCTCGTCTGGCTTGTTGAGGGAATTGATGGAGTTTGGCGACGAATCGGAGGGCGAAGAACTGGACGTGGACTGCAAAGAAGACCATGACGATGAGCAACTAGATATTTTCGAGGCCGAAAAAGAGTCCGTGTCCTGGAACGGATCAGTTCCACTGTTGTTCTCGGTTTTGGCACGCTTTTTAGCATTACCTATGTCTTCCTCGATCAATTTATCACTTCCGCAATTTATATTGAACAAAATTTTATTAGCAAAAAAGGGTCTTCTCTTGCACAGTCTCTTAATGCCACACAGCATGTTCGAGACGAGGTCTTTGGTCCGCTGATCAAGCAGGCGGTAATTGTCCAATGTGGCAATGTTGGCCAAAGCGAGCGCAAAATTCATGTGAAACAAATATTCGTGTTTGTTTGTTTCGCACATGAGCGAGTCGAGCAAATCGATGACACATCGATTTAGACTCGGATCGTTTTGAACAAACTGTGTTAGAACATGTTTGAGTATGTAGGATGTGTGCGTGTTGGCGTACATGGAGTATATTTCGTTTAGGTTTAGGCTGCGAAATGACAAATTGGTTGAAGCAATGGTGGACGAGTTTTTAGTGGCGTTGGTGTCGCTGTTGACCAGTTCGGAGTCGCGGTCGAATTCTCGCGAGCGAATGCTGCGCACCAGCTCACAGCAGCGTTTAAGAGTGCTCAAGTACAGCTGATTGGTGATAAAAATGTTCTTTACCAACGAGTTGGAATAAACGTGCTCGTTGTAGCAGTAAAAGCGCATCAGCAGAGGAAAAAGCTGCTTAAGCTCGTCAAAGTGAATAAGCTCGTTGAGAAAAACGCACAGATCGGCTATGTCATCCTGATCGCTTGCCAAATTTAGAAGCTTGTACGAATTGAGCATTTCTAAGTGAAAATTAACATAGTCGAGCAGTTCGTGAAGACAACCTATGCCTTGGCATAAAATTTTCAGCGAGTTTGTGTTGGTTACTTTTTTAAACTGATCCTGGCTTGGCTCTTCGTTTAGTTTGCCTATATTTTTTAGCTTAAACAAACGCAATAAATTCATGTTCTTAAAATTCGAGTCAAATATGAGCTGCTCAAAACTTTCTAGTATCAAATAAATCAAATAGGCAAATAGATCGTAGTTGATAAGGCTTTTTTTGACTTTTTTTTCCTCTTGACCTTTGTGGCCATGGCTTTTCTCATTCGATTCTTTCAATTCTTTAAGAATAAAATTTTGTACTAAAAATTTCACCAGCCATAAAAAGTATGACAGATCAAAATAGACATAGAGATCGACTGGCTTGCCCAATAGGCGAATCATTTGTTCGACTAAATTCGAAAATGATGCCGAATGGGAAAACTTTTTGCCAAATTTTGTCAATTTTTTTTGCATTCCTTGCAAATGACTACTGTTAGTCTGGCTATTTTGAGGCTGTTGCACAGAGCCGGAAGATGCCGAGCTAATTGATGGGGAGTCCGAACGATCAGAGCTTGCCACTGTTTTGACACAAATTTTTGAAAATAGAAGTGACATTATTTGGGTTATCAGCGAATAGCAAACAAATGCTCGCTGATCAAATTTTTTATTATCTAAAAAACTCTTATTAATTGCTGGTAAATTGGACAATTGGAGTAGAAAAGTGTCCAAATTGGCTTCGAACAAAAGGTCCACAACCATTGCATTATTGCACTCATTTCTGTCCACACTTAAATTGCGTATCAATGCCAAATTGAGCACCAAACTATCAAATAGAATGTTGTTCAGAAGCTTGAAGTGTTTGATATGAGTGGAGCTCGAATGTTCAGATTTTTGAGCATGAAAAGTCAAGCTTGTTGACTTGTAGAATTCAACCAAATTGGTTAGTGATAGGCCTATTGATGGAAACATTTCCGACTCGATCAATTTTTCTTTAAATGAAGCTAGACAAGTGTCTATCATGGTGTCCAAGTCGGTTTTTCTGTCAGTCTCATCTGATTCACTAATTTCGCTCATGAAGTCAGGTGTGTCAAGACTGCTGCAAACTTGTCTTACAATTAGATCAAATCTGTTTAGAATAATGAATATAAAGTTATGATTTAAGTAGAGAAATTCGTTTGGTGACGTCAAATCGACCAATAGCCGAAGCAATTCATTGTATGTTTTGATGAGCTTTAGATTAGAGATTAGGTCCTTGTGATTTTCGAGCAAGTGTCCTGGTTCTTTAACAAGTGAGTCGTGCAGGCTCGGGTTGTTGATACGGCTTAGCATAAATTTATAAAAAGGCACTAATTTCTTTATTACAATTGAATGTTTGAATATAATTGAGCGGATTTTTCTCACTTTTCGGTCGTACTCTTCTTCCTGATCTAAAAAGTCGTTCAGCTTGCGAAAATATTCCAGCAAATTGCTAATGTTTAGAACAGTTTTTTTCGATCCAACAATTTCATCAGTGTCGCTTTCAACTATTTGATTTTCTGAATCAAGCATGTTTTTATCATGGTCCGTATTCATAGTCTACAAATGAAATTTTGAATTTTACCACTTTATCAATTAATTGAATAAGATAATAAGTATTGGAAATTTAGTTTGCGCAGGTTAAATGAGTCGTATATTTAAAAAAAAAAATTATCAAAAATATGCTAATTTTTTTTCTATTTGAATAATTTATTGAAAATGGGTGCTTCTCAAGGTAATGAGATACAAAGCAAATTATACTTAACAAATACACTATTTATTTGATGAATTAAATGAATTTCGATTCACCTTACATAAAAAATGAAAGCAAAAATTTAAAAACTAATGAACAGTTTAACTCATTAAGTAACCTCCATTTTTGGGCATTAAGAATTTTGAAACAAAATACAAAAACAAAAATTTTAAATTAAAAAAACTTTTATTCAAAAGGGTCCAAAAATTGTTTTGAAAAATGTATCAGCCGATACAGGGTTTGTATTACCCAAATTTAGTCTGTGCAAAAACTCGGCAATTCAACAAAACAGTATATGCATTAGGAAATTATTAAAATTAAATTGCAGAGGTTTTACATAAACTAAATTTGGGTGATACAAACCTTGTATCAGCTGATACATTTTGCAAAACAATTTTTAAATAAGAGTTTTTTTAATTTAAAATTTTTGTTTTTGTATTTTGCTCCAAAATTCAAAATGCTCATTTTAGGGTTAAAAAGCAGAACGAATGCGCTTAAAAACTCATGAACTTAGTTTTGGTGCCTCAAAATAAACGAATTTTAAATATTATGTTGAACTATGAGTTCACATAAATATGATTAAAATGAACAATCCAGTTAACTAATTTTGAATGTAACATTGATGAATACTCGTAAGAAAATCGAATTTTTTGTCGTAAAAGCGATGAAAATAAAAAAAACATGGATAGTTCATTGCAAAGATGTTTAAAAGTTCAAAATTAAAGTATTAGTCCGGCCGGACTAATTAAAACTTAAACTTTATAATTTTTACTATATTAAAAGTAAAACTTAAGTCTCGACTTGGACTTGACTTAAGTCTTGTGACTTTTAAACAAACCTGGAAAAAATATGATTTAGTAATTTATTTTTAAATTAAAATATGTAAAAGTATATTTCAAAATTTCTTTTTTATTTTTTTTTTCATAAAACTACTTTTCTGCTTCAGTTCAAAAATATTGGTTATTTTGTTGGATACATACTTTGTTTATTATCAAAAATATTAATTACTCATCAATTCATCATCTATTAATAGCAAAAAGAAAATGTTTTAAAAGCGAGTTTTACTATAAAATAACAAAAATAAACACCATAAAAACTTTTTGAAAAAACAGACTTGAGCAAAGTCAAAAGAAAAATTCTCTACAAGTCATTAAAAAGTCAGTCAAGACTTTTTAAGACTTGTGATTTTTAAACAACTCTGGTCATATGCCTCATCGATATACCATTCTAAATTAGTCTATAAGATGATAAAAGATCATATTGTAAGAGAGACATTGAATGATCCATTTTTGGGCTATGTCAAACTAAGCTAAAACAAAAAAATTCTGAACCGAGACGAACAAGCAAAACTCGGTGTTTTCTACAACATAAGAGAGGAGCTTTTAGTTTCCTTCTTAAGTAAGTGAAGGTCTCATTCTGCGAGACTGTAGAATCGCATTGCCACACTCAAGTATAGTTGAGACTAAGTCTCTTTTTAGATCAAGAGTATGATTTTCTGGACAAAAAAAACTAGTTGAGAAAAAAATCGGCTGTATTATCTGTCAGTCTTGCACTACAAAAAAAATGCTAACAATTCAATGGGAGCGATGCCTAATAGAGTGTGAGATTGAGTGTAGTATGCAAATAAATATTTTTTGATATTTTTAATCTGAAAGAACTTTAGCTCGAATTAAAAAATAAATAAAGGTTTAAAATTTTCCTGACCTCTATTTTAAAAATATATTTTCTCTATAAAAAAAACGTTAATTTATTAACGTTAAATCTATTTTAATAAAAAAATATATTATAATATATATAATTAAGTAAAATTTAAAAAAAAATTACTATTTTTTCAGTAGCATCTTCATAAAAAAAGAATTTTATTAAACTTCACTTTATTAAATGTAAATATTCTGTAGTTTCTTTTTAGTGCTTTTATAGAATTAAACAAATTATTACTAATTATTAATGGCTGTCAATAAATTTCCTGATAAATTCTAGTAAATTGTTAAAAAAAAATAAAATTCGGACTTTTATTATAATTATATTATATTATATAATTATATTATTTATTATAATTATTATAATTAATTATATTATAAAAATTTTATATACATTTAATTAAATATTTATGTAAAGAATAAAAAATAAAAAATCCTCTAATCAATTCAATTCAAATTTGACAAATAACTCAATCAATCTTACTAATTAGTCTGACTAACTGATTCTATTTTAAGTGCCTCATTTAAAGGGAAGATGTCTGATAGGTGTATATTTAGGTTGTTACTCCTATACTGGAGAGACCAGGTTGGGCCTTTTTTGCTTCAATTGATTTTTTATTCTTCCTCATTTCAGCAGATACCAGCTAATATCAGTTAACATGCCCTTTAATTTGTAAAATTAATTTAAATTTTTGTTAGTATTTTAATGAAATTTTTTAAAATTTCACCTCAAAAATTAAATATTTGAAACTTTTACTTAAATTAGTTAATATTAATTGATATTAACTGTTATCAGATGATAAAGGAAGGAAAAAAAAATATTTTTACTGATACCAGCTGAGAGTTCACATTATTTAACATTTATCAAATTTATCAAATCATATGATTTTTTACACCACTGTAACTGTTGCAAAACTTTTTAAAAATTAGAGAATATTTTATATTTTGAATTTTTTCAATTCTTTTATTTTCAAAGTTTCAAAATAATTTTACCCAAAAGAGCCGTAGCTCTTCTATACTTCTATTAAAATTTAAAGTTTAAGATTATTTATTATTTTTAAGATAAAAAGTACTTTTTTTATTATATTTGATTTTATTTCGGTCTTTTAGAAAGAGTATAGCTTGAGATAAGAAAAAAAATACTCTTCTAAATATTTAAATATGAAAACTTTAAATTCTAAGAAAAATATTTGACTTGATAAATTGAATAACTTTATTATATAAATTTAATTAAAATTAGTCTTAGTGTTTAATTTAAAAAAAATTATCTATTCGTAGTTTGGATTTGATAATCCATTAAAAAAAGTAATTTTCTGAGAATCATTGAAATAAACACTATCATTTTTTTCATTTTTAAAAAATAAATTGTCAATTAGAGGAAGTCTGCCATTAATAATTTTTCTTTTTTTTAACAAAACCATTGAAAATACAGTAATAATAATGACCAACAAAATTACAAAAGCTATAATTAAAAATACAATGCCACCACTCAATTTAGAACTGTTGTTTTTATTTTCTTAAAATTAAATTTTAAAATTAAGTATTCTTAATAAATAATATTAAATAAATTTTTACTTTCTAAAGTGCTAGTAGGTTGATTTCTAGTAGTTTTAGTACTGGTGATTGATTTCGTTGTTTGAATATTATCAGTTGTAGAATTACTAAAGCTTTGTGTCGATGATGATGAAGATGACTTACTAAAAGAACTAGAAATAATTGTTGTATAATTTTTTGTTGATGTTGGTACTGTTGAAACAGTGGTAACAACTTAAAAAGTATGGTTAACTCGTAACTTAATATAAAAAAATTAGAATTTTACTTCTTGGCAATTTACAAGTATATCTTTTTCGGCTATAAAAACACTCTGAATCATACCATTTATTATTTGACATATAAATGCACGCTTGACTTGTTGATGAGCTCGCAAAACTAACAAATTCTAATGGTCTTCCATCTTGCCACACATATGAGTCTATTTTAAAAAAAGAAAGATTTTTTTTTGTTATTAACAAAAATCTAAATACTCGAAATTTGATTTTTTTCTAATCCTATCCAAATAGGCCCTGCCGATATCGTTGAAGTTGAGCTTATTTCAGTAACAAATTCAAGCTCTTCATTGCTATGTATGGTAACTAAATAACCACCTTGTTGATTACAATCAAATTTAGCATCTCCGTAAGATCTTAGATTTGAATCAAATTTATAACAAAATGAACCATATTCTTGCCAATTATCTGGACAATAACCAGGCGGTGGTGGAGTAATTATTGGCACTGGTTCTGTAGTAATTTTGCATATAAATGGTTTTGGATTGTCACAAGATGTCATGTTCCAAAGTCCATTTTTAGATTGAATATAATAGCAATCTGAATTGGAAGTAAGATCTAATGAATTTTCACCCCAATTCACAAATGTTACCGGCCAACCATCAGACCAAAAAAAAGAACTGTCATTCTTAAAAATGCAACACATTAATTTATTATTCTCTTTTTTTTAAATTCAACATACTCTTTGTAGACCTATCCATGGGTCAGCATTTGTTTTAACATAAGTTAGTAAATTCATAAAAGCTTGTTCAAATCCATCGCTTATGGTTACCAATTCAGCTAAATCTTTTTGTTTACAATATTGGTTTGCTTCCAACCATTTTTTCTTTTCTAGATACAATTGGTAGCAATTCTTTCCATTATCCAAACTAAAATATCCTGGTTTAGAGCAACCGCTTGAAATTAAGGGAACATTTGACTCTAAATAAAAAAAGCATTCGAGTTTTGATTTAAAAGATTAAGGAATCATTTTATTGACATTAAGTGCAACATACTTAGCTAAAACCTTTATTATATTTTAAAAGAAAAGTTATTAGAATTTTAACATTTTATTCTGTTTTATTTTACTAGATGTCACAAAACCAATTTTCATACACTATGAGAATCCGTCATTATTAACTTAATTTAAATTTTTATTTTTGGTATTAAAAGTGATCTTTTTAATTGTAAAATTTTGATAATTTTTTCATTAAATTGGTAATTGAGGCTCACAGAGGAAAAGAACATTCGTAAAGTAATTCACCAGCGAAAAGTATCGATATTTTTTTTAATCAGATTCAACATTGGAGCTCCAATTTTATGAGTCGTTAAAAATATTAAAGCAAAGAACAAGCATTTTAAATAGTAAAAATATCAAAGCTTTTTGAACATTTCTTAATTAAACTTAAATATTTTGAATTATCCACTTTTAATATTTCCTATGTTTTTTCTTTCTATATTTTACTATATTTACTTAAGATGAAATAATTCAAAAATCTATTCTCTATCACTAAAATCATTGATCTTGTCTCATTATATAATTTAAGGCTAATGTTAATAATGATAATATGACTTTAAAACATGCATTTAAACTACCTGGACAATTTCCCCATTTAAAATCTTGATCACAATCACTTGAAGTGCAACACCATTTTTTGAAATCATCACTTGGGTCAGCCATAGGACGGGTTTCATAAGTACACTGATAATGCAGAATGTTATTGTATTTGAAAGGAAAAACACACGGTTTTTGATTCGAATTACCACCAGTTGTAAAAACTTAAATTTAAATAAGAAAAATTGAAATTTTTTTAAAACTAAATATAACTTGGTGAATTGATGCATTGATACCAAACTCTTAGCTGTTTTTTTACACCAGGACATGGATCAGTAAATATTGATGCATTAGCTGAAAGATAGCAGCTATTTTTTTCCTGACATAAGTCTCTAACCTTTTCTGTAGTAGTTGTCCGAGAGCTACATTCTTCACCGAAGTGAAAATCATCTTAAAAATTTTAACTAGAGAATTTAAGTAAAAAAATAAATTATTTACCATCACAAGAAAGAGAATATTGATCTCGACCAAAGTCTGCTTTTATGATTGCAATAGTTAAATTTTGAGCACAAGAAAGAGTTATATTTTCGCTGAATGAATTCAAATCTGATGCTTCACAACCAGCAGTATATTTAACGCCATCTTAACATTTAAATTAAAGTCAAAAATCTAATGCAAAATTGTTTAAAAACTTACTAGCTTTAGTTGAACAAATAAAATAATTTTGTGAATTACAGTCAACATTAATCCACAGACCTGGTGTATTTGATTTACCACTTATTACAACGCATCTCTCATTCTAAAAATTATAAATAAAAAATAATTCATTTTTTATATTTTCAAAATTACTCCATAAATATTTCCTGGTTTATTTGGCGCCCAATTAGTGTAATCAAGCAAAGAGTTGTCTTCAAAATTAAAGATATTTCCTGATGGAGCCCACATGCCCAACCAGTATTCTGAATTTGTTTTGTTTCTCAACATTGCAGTTAAAAAAGCTAGATATAAATCATATTAGATTGTAGTATTTTAAATTAAAAATTAAAATCACATTGCTCAATGGTATTATGAACTGAAGCAAGACTTGCATGGTCTTTCATGCAGACTTTTCTGGCTTCAGAAAACGATTTTCTGTCATTTACAAATCGAAAACACTTAATGTCAATACAATAACCCCATCTCAAGTCCTGGTCGTAGTCAGCAGTTGTAGCGCACCAAGGTGATCTATTTTCGAAAGTTACACATTCATAATAGTATTTATTTTTGTATTTAAATGGAAAAACGCACGGACCAATATTTCCTTCATTATCTGTAGTGATGACTTAAAAATTATTGTTAAAATTAAATTTTCTTCATGAAAAAAATTAAAATAAAGCAAAATAAATAGGAAAAAATTTAAATATATTTTGTTTTGAACTTTTTTTTAGGAGTCAAAGAATAAAAATTCATTTTGATTGTTTTTGAATTTTTATTCAAAAAGAAATATAATTAATTTTCGAAAATTGTAAACACTTTTCTAAAAATTAGTCAATGGTTATTGAATTGACTAATTTTTAGAAAATTAGAAAGAATTACCACCAAAAAAATGAAAATCAGTTATAAAGATTAATAAGTCAGATTAATAATCTAAAGTAGGTTCTTTAAAAATGAGATAGTAGGGTACTTTTGCTACGCGCGAACCTTAAAAGCGGGGAAAAAACTCATCCGGGTTATGAGAGTTAAATATCCCTCAAGCTTTAAAAAATACTGACTTTGTAAAAATTAAGTCTCTGATGATGATGATGTGATCAGTTTTAAAATTAAAATTTAAATCTCACTTAACAAAAAGAGTAAAATAATTCTAGATAAATGAGTAAATTTATTCAAGTATTTTAAACTTTTAATGACTTAGACTTACCTAATCTCATTTTAAAGACTTTAAACTATGTTTTATTATTCAATTAAAGAGACAATCTAAGATTTATTTACCATTTACCAAACCTGTTTTTTTGGAATAGACTTTAAATTTTCAAAATTTTGATTGATTTCAATCAAGAGTAAATCTTTAAATAATGATGTCGAATATAATTTTTTTTGGGTTTGAAAAAATTTAAAAAAAATTCTTAATCTTTCTTAATAGCAAATAAAAATTTTTGATAAATTTTTAACTTGCTCTCTTTTTTCAAATGCTTTGAAAGCTTATTTTGACTGAATTTTATGCATTTTTTTTTTCAATTTCAATTTTAAATTTTAAAAGTTACAATGTTGTGTAAATTGAGATGTAAAACAATTTGCCTATTTAAAATATGTGATCTGAAATTTTATTGTACCTATCTAATGCGATTAATATGATGCAAGTTAAAAAAAATTAAATTAAATTTGATCTTACAGTCAAATCATTGAATTTTTTTTAAAATTATGTTAAAATTTATGTGATTGCCATCTAGCACGCTTTAAATGGTCCTAAGAATTCGTCTGAGGGCGGTATGGAATAAATTTATAAATTTCTTTATTTTATGAAAGATTAAAAACTGATTAAAAATATACCTCCAAAAGTTGAATAACCAGGAGGACAAATGTCAGAATTTCCATTGTTGAAACTTAACGGTAACACAACTTCTGTTTCTCTGGTAAAATTTGATTTCTCACATACAAAACCATTCATACTAGCACAATTTACATCACTGTTGATTAAAAATTTTTGAGTTCATTATTCAAAATTATTAAATTCTATTTACTTCCAAAATGCTAAAATTAAAATTGATAAATAATCAAGGAAATTAAATATTGTGATGACTTACATATTGACGACAACATTTCGGCACATTTTTCTCCTCCATGGGCATCGTTTGGCTCACCTGAATTCCAGTGCAAATAGTTTAATGGAGATTCATCTGACCACAAATATCCACCACTCGATGATGCATATAATCCAATCCACCATTTGTCTAATTTTTTACTGGCCTAATAATAAATTTTTTTTTTTTAAAAACAAAAAATTTTTTTTTTCCTTTTAAAAATATACAATTGTAGAAACATATTCAAGCTCTTTCCTTGAATGCATTGAAACCAAATCACCACCAATATTTTGACAAAATTTTCTGGCACTATACCAATCACTTTTTTCTTCATTTATTCCCGTACTAGCATAATAGCATTTTCCATTATAATAAGTCCAATTATATTTGGTGTTATTTACACATTCAATTACTTAATAATTAATTTAGAAAAATTTTAAACAATATTAAAAAAAAATTCGATTTACTTGGAAATTTGTCTTCAACTATGCCTGTAGTATTTGTTGGATCAATGCCTTTTTCAATTTGACATGACCAACCTTTATTAGTGTAACAAAAAATATCTCTCCATCTGCCTGATGTTCTAAGCTCAACACAATTTTCTATTCCATTCACATCATCTGGTTGACCAAAATCCCAATTTAAAAATCCAGTGCCACTTCCGTCTGTCCATTGATATCCACTATTCTTATCTAGTTTATTAAGACCAATCCAAAATGCATAATCACTACCGAATGTATATGCAAATTGGCCATTTATCACTTGGCTTACTGATGAATATGAGCTAAAAGATGATAAGTGTCCATTCAACGATTTACAATATGATTCAGCATCAAACCAGTTTTTTTTTTCGTTTAAATTTTTTGGACCAAATAATTTGTGACATTTGTTGTCAGATTCAGTCCATGAATTTGGACATTTTATCGGCTCAGGTGTTGTGGGCGTAGTTGGCGTAGTGTATAGTGAATTTTTAATGCTGCATATGCTTGGTAGTTTTAAGTTGCAGTCAAAATTGGACCAAAAACCAGTCGAGCTCATACCGACACATCTACCTGCAGTAACGTTAGGTTTGTTCCGATCCCAGTTACTAAATGAAAAAGAGTCACCATTACTCCATTCATAATTAAATTGTGGTATATTAAGACCAATCCATTTGTTGGCAGAATAATCCGAATGAAATTCAATATTCAGCCAATATTGTTCGAATCTATCTGTAATGGATACTAAATTAGAGCCTAAATTGATGCAATTTGATTCAGCTTCATCCCATGTTAATGGTAAAAGTTCTAAATGAAAGCATCTATTTTCATAACTTAAAAATCCCTAGAGAAAATTTTTTAATTAAAAGTTAAAATCTTCAACTTTAATTAGTTACTTGAGGACATCCTGGTGTTTGAGTAGTGGTCAAGGTTGCTGGAACTGGTTTGGATTTTTTTTTACAAAAAAATCCATTTTTATAATTACAAGAAGTGACTAACCATTGGCCTGCTTCAAAAGGTTCAATTGACGAGTCTTTTACATGCATTGCAACACACTGTGCATTTGAATTTGGCTCATTTGGGGCCCAATTTGTATAAGTTGGAAATATTCCTGATAACCATTTGAACGATACTTGATTAAAACCTGAAAGTTCGTCATACATTCCGACCCAAACTGATTCTTTTGCTTTAAAAAAAATAAAAAAAACATATTAAAAATACTGTCTTAATAAAAATATCAGTTTAAAAAATTTAGATGCTTATGGTCTTTTGCAAATAACACCATAAAATTTTTTTTTGTTAATTTTTAGGTCAAAAGAGAAAAGTGTCAAAACAATACCTGGCTATCATAAGATTCATCATCATCATCAGTTTCTCTGCTAAAGATCTAGAGAGTGTAAGGTTCGCGCGTAGGAAAACTACCGCACTATCTGAATTTGCATAAACTGACTTTAAAAAATTAATCTGCATAGTTGAAAACCTAGAAAATCCATTTTTTTAGGTGTGGTCAAAAAAATTTATAAAAATAATTTCAAATTTCAAGAAGAAAGTTAAGTTTTAATTTATTCATAAACTTGAAAAATTTTATCAAAATAAAACAATTTAATTCTTTTTTTTTTGATTTTACACTTATTTTTAGCACTTATTTTCTATCAAAAAAATAGAAAATAAATATACCATTTGGTAGAAGAGATTATGAGCTTTCAGATTAGGTGCATATTTAAAGAGTTATGACTATGAATACCTGAGATATTTTGACTTAAAGACAAGCAACTTTTGTTTTTTTTCAAATCTTTAAGGACATGTCCAAAAATTTTTTTTTGACCACACCTAAAAATATGGATTTTCTAGGCAGATTAATTTTTTAAAGGCAGTTTATGCTAATTCAGATAGTGCGGTAGTTTTCCTACGCGCGAACCTTACTAGAAAATTTTTATTTTTCTATTAATAGCTTAAATAATTGGTGCTTTTATAATAAGTTAGATATAAATTGGTCGAAAACATTCTGCATGATTTTCTCTAATAGAACAAGTAAAAATCCTGAAATGGTTAATTTATGTATTAATTATAAAAAATTTGTTAAAGAAATAAGCCTTTTGGGCTTTAAGATTGATCAAAATTTAAAATTTTCAAAACAAGCTTGTATTATTTCTTTAGTTGTGAATAAAAAATTATTTAGTATTAAAAGACTTTTCTATCTTTCAATTTCTGTTAAGATACAGTTTTTTAAACTTTTATTTTACCTTACTTTGACTACTGTTCAACTCTTTTATGTTATTTTTCCAAAGAGGCACTAATCAAACTAGCCAAGAGTTATTATTTTTGGATATTTAAACTGTTTAAGTTTAAATTTGAAGTTAATAGCTTTAATGATGTGAATAACTTTTTGGAAAAATATGGTTTATATGCATTTCAGCACAGAATTCTAGAGAGAATGTTAACATTTTCTTTTAAGACATTTTACTATCATAATTCGCCTAAACATTTGATGTGCAAAGTCTAAAAATAGAGAAAAAACGTTTTGATTTTTTTACTCAAGATTGATAAATAGCTTTGTGATCAAGAGATCAATGTTGAAATTCACTACATTCAAGCTTTCTATTTACAATAATATAAATTTAATTTTTACAGATTTTGTTAAAAAATTTAAAAGATTTGATTTAAATTTTTCAATGTTTAAATTTTAAATTAGTCAAAACATCTATTTTATTTTTAAGTATTTGATGCTTTAT
The DNA here is from genome assembly GCA_016987375.1 of Brachionus koreanus. Classification (NCBI taxonomy): domain Eukaryota; kingdom Metazoa; phylum Rotifera; class Eurotatoria; order Ploima; family Brachionidae; genus Brachionus; species Brachionus koreanus. Next base: position 749,778 of record PJRA01000160.1, read on the forward strand.
ATAAAATTTAAATAAATGAAGTGTTAATCAATCTATTAGACAAGGGCACTAGCCTGTTGATTAGCCTTGAAATTGAAAAAAAATAAATAAATTTTTTTTCAAAAAATATAAAAAAAATTGTCGTATGTAAAGCAATTAAAATAATACGCTCACACATGAATTTTTTTCAAACTTAACTTATATGTGGAAAATGGTTTTAATTAATCTTTAAATGATAAATAAATTGAGAAAATGCTACTCTTTCTCGGACAATAAGTATAAAAATCATGTATCGATACATTGGTTTCTTCTAAAAATAACAGTATAAAAAAATTTTTCTCAGAAATTTTAAAAGAATAAGTAATTTAAAAAATTATTTCGAAAAATTAGATTAAATAATATTTGTTGGCAAAACTATGAATTTTTTTTGGAATTCAAGTAAAATTAGCGCGAGATTAAGAAACTTTAGTTAATAAAATATTTTATTTCGAATAGCTAATTTAATACCTTTCAATATTTTACAAGTAACAGGTGCTCATAAATGGTTGTTCTAAATTTCAAAGGAAAAAATGGTTATGATCATATCTCTAAGAGTTAGTCATTAAGTCATGTCATAATCTTTGACTTTTTAGACTAGATTTTTATCAAAGGATTTAAATTTTATGAACTAAAGTTCTTACATCGATCAGTATCAAGGCAGCATTCGATTTCTGGATCATTATATTCTCCACATAGATTGGTAACATAAAAGTTGTTTGGACATTGATCTTTGTGAATACAATTTCCACCACCGCCAGTAGTAGGACTAAAATATTGCGTACATGAGTCCTGAACGTCTTTAAGAAGAAAAAAAAACAATTTCCTTTCATTTAGCATTTTAACAAATATTTACCTGCATCTTTTTCACAAACAAATTTAAATGACTGAGAGCCTGAACAATCAACGTCATACCATTTTTTATTAGATTTCCTCATCACAGCACATCTTTCATTTTGATTTAAACTAGTCGGGAAATTTGTGTCCCAATTCGAATATTGCTTAAATAGAAAATAAATATAATATTTTATTTAGATAATGTATAAATAGTTTACTCCTGTGGCTACTGTGTCATCGCTAAATTCCCACAAACTTGATCCAGATTTACGTTTAAGACCTATCCAAATTTCATCCATTGCTAATATAATAATTTTAATAGAAAATTAGTAGATTAGTATTTTTAATTTACCGATTTCAGCGAGTGCTTCAAGTTCTTGGCTTGATTTTAATGCAGCAACATATCCTCCAAGTCGTTGACAATAACTTTGAGCTTTATTCCAATCGGTTGTTGATACAGAAACTAACTGATAGCATGTATTTTCAATAGTACTAAAATTCCAGCCAGACGGGCATCCTAAATTTCTTGCCAACTTATCGGACGTTTTCATTTGAATCAATGATACCAAATATTCATTTTCTTCCTCATTGAATATTTCCACTAAATCAGATTTTTCATTTTTACAAAAGTCTTTAGCATCATCAAAAGACTTGTGATCATTAATTGAATTAAAGTATTTATAGCAATTAGAATTGTAAAGAGACCAGCTATTATCGCATCCAATACTAAACCCAGGCTGATTTGAAGTTGAAGTAAAAGGCTTAGTAGTTGTAATTTGTATAGTTGATTTTTTGCATATTGCTGGAAATTTAATATTTCCAAAGCTATTATCACATTCAATAGTTTTCCATTGCCCGTTCAATTGATTTGAGATAACAGCACAAAATTGATTAATTCCAGTATTGTATTCACCAACAGCCCAATTGGTAAAAATAAACGGATAATTTCCATCTTTCCAAGACCATCCTTTTCGTGAAGATTCTCTATTTGCGCCTAACCAAAATGTGTCCAGATTCAAATTATTTATATAATCTAACAAAATTAAAAGTCAGAATAAAATAAGCATATTTCTTCATATTTTTAATTTAAAGCTAACTTTGAATAAAAATTTGTTCATCTACAGACAAAATTGAAATCAAAGAGCCTCCATTTGTTTGACAAAGCTCAGCTGACTTTTCAAAAGTTTCATATGAAGAAATTATTTGGTAGCAAAAATTTGAAAAAGGTCTTTCAATCCAACCACGGCCGCATTTTTGACTGTAAGTGGTTGTAGTTAAACTTGGTTGAGTCGGCATAACAATACTTTTCGGGGGTTGTTGACACACAAAATTTTGAATTTTTGTATTGCAATCAATAGTCATCCATTCACCAATATAAGTTATTGTAGTATCAATTGCAACACATGCTCCAAAATAAGTCATATTTGGATGCTGGTGTCTCCAATTTTCGAACTTAATGAAAATTAATGAAGAAATGTTGATTTTCAACTGTTAATAAATGATTACATTAATTAACGGAGTGTTATCGACCCATACGAAATCTAACTGACCTGAATTTTTCAAACCTATCCATGCATTTTTCCCATCAAATGCTTTAAAAGTATTCATGATTACTAATTTTTAAATTAAATTGATCTTACAAAAATCGTCTATTACGCCTTGACTTTTAGGACCTTTAATTTTAGCTAATATTCCATTGTTAGAGTAACACACACTATTTGCTTGGTCAAAAGTTAATCCATTTCTATCAGTAAAAAGTTGATAACATAACCCATCTGCCTCTATCCATCCATTTTCACAAATATATTCATTTGAACAAAAACCCCATTTTTTATCCGAATCATAGTTAGTCGTTGTAGAACACCATTCTTGATTTCTATCACCATATTTACCGCATTCATAATAAACATTTCCTTCAAAGACAAACGGAAAAACACATGGTTTTCCATCACTATTACCACCATAAGTGTTTACTTTAATTTATTTTTTAAAAATATTAGTTTTCTTGAAATCATATTTAATAATTAATACCATTGCTTGGATGCGGTATAATTTGAGCGTCAAGCTCTATTTGACAGATGAATGGCAATTTTTGAAAACAATTTGATGTAACATACCATTCAGAAAGAGAGACAGCTTTAAGATAAATTAGATTTGTAGGATGAAATATTTAAAGAAAAAAAAGAAAATGATGACATCCTTTTTTTTCAGCAAATCAAGATTTAATTAAATTTTTTCTTTAGGATTTCCTATGATTGAAAGATCTAATAAATTCTAAAATTTTTATAGAGTTATTTGACTCCCTTTAAAATTTATAAAAATCATTGTATCTTATAAATAGATTTTTCAAATGAATATAATAATAATAATAATAATAATATGAGTTACAACAAGCTAGCAAGCTAGACTTGCGAAGATAGGAAACAGTAGGATCCTATCTTTGATAACTGTAGTATATACACTTTGATTGGAGCAAGTGACTTGTCCAAATCTATCTTCATCACATTGAAGATTGTTTTTTTTATTTTGTCACTATTCCTTTTATAACTTTTTTGATTTATGTAGATTTTAAATTTTAAATGTTAAATTCTTGTAATTTTTTTTTAAATATAGTATTACTTTATAAAATTATTAGTTTTTTAATAAAGTATTTTTAAAAACATTTGAAAATTAATTTATTGAATTAGAAAACGTGAAAAAATGCTTGGTGCTTCAATTATTAACACTCGGATCGGTGAAAATTTTAAAATATTTTTTATTCTCATAAATCTTATAGAAAATAAATCATTAACACATAAAACTTTCTTAATATGATACTATAAATAAATATTTTAAATAAAATTGTATTTTTGATAATCTGATGAACGGTCCCAAAGATTTAGAGTAAAAAATATAGTTGCCAAATCGACACCGGTCCAGTGTTAAACAAGTCTGATACTTTTAGTGTTATAGGATTTTCTATTTGAATTCTATTAAAATTTTTGGAAATAAAAATTAAAACTTTATCAGTTAAAAACAATGAGTAAATTAGTTGGTTTTAAGAAAATATATTGATAAGAAAAAAATATTAAAATATTAACTAAATATTTAAAATCAAGACCATTAATTAAAAATTTGCGATGAAATTAAATTTCGCATTTAAGATGTTTTGATCATATTTGAAAAAAGAAATCTGATCAAAAATTTTACTTTGCTTTGAAAAAGATATATGACAGGTTGAATATTTGACAGAAAATGGCAAAGTAATTTTTAAAAATTTTTTCTAGAGAAAAACCTATATGAAAATAAAATATGTTTTCTAAAATTTTATATGTTTTCAAAAACTTTCCTAATTTTTCCTAAATTCAAAATCAAATTTTTGAAAATTCTCTCCTCAATTAAAATTGCAATATTGACAATTATCTTTAGTTGTATAAGCCAAAAAGAAGAAAAATTTTGAACGTTTAGCGTTTTTATATTGTTATTTTTCATTAGAAAAGACAACTTTTAGACTTGATCAGAAGAAAAGAAGCAAAAATTTTAGGCTTTTGCTTTTTAAAAGTTTAATTTAAAATCTTTATTTTAAAGTTACATATTATTCCGCAATTGTCTCTATCGTCTACTACGACAGGTTGATCTGATAACCAATTAGTGTAATTTTCAACTTTTTCATCACCAGGACTCCAAAAGAATGTATCAATTGGTTTAAAATCTAATTTTAAAACTGTTAGTTTAAATAAAAAATAATCAGACATTTACCAGAAAGGCCAAGCCAGAAATCGAAATTGCTAAAAGTATTTTTTATTTCTCTTGCAATAAATCTTTGTTCATATTTACTTTTGTTAAAGAATTTTTATTAAAAATGTTTCTTGATTATTTAAAATACTCTTTAATTGTTAGTAAACCGCCTCCATAATTTTTGCATGTAGTTTCTGCCTGAATCCAAGATACGTATTTTTGTCTCGATGAGTTTATTAAATAGCACTTATTCTTAAAAGGTATCCATCCTTCAGCACATTGTCCTTCAAATCAAAATATTAATTTAAGAGTTTTTCTTTCAAGATTTAAACCTTGGGGTTTTTGACATGCAAAATAGTATTGATTCGAACAGTAATCAATACTCCAAAGACCATCTTTCAAATCATTAATAACTGTACAGTTGCCTACTGTTGAAAAATTTCCTTTACTTAATTTTGAGTGTAAGATAACGTTTAAAAAATTAATTCAATAATTTACATAAAATATGGTTGACCTGGAGCCCAATATTGAAATGGAATTATAAAATGATCATCTACCCAATGGAGAACGCCATCATCTCCATTCTAAATTTAAATTTTGTTTTTTAAATTTTTAGATAAAAGAGCGTTTTTACTTTATCTGATAAGCCAATCCATAAGGCTGTTTTGTATATTTTGTACCAATCGCTAACAAATATTTGCATTTTTTCATTTTTTATAACTACTAAATCACCACCTTGGTTCTGACACTGACTTCTTGAATCATCATAACTTAGTTTAGTCTTAAATATTTTAATACAAGTCCCATTGACAGGTTCCCAAAAGTCATCGATATTGCAAGTTGTTGAAATTCCTGAAATTTAAAGAATCTATCTTATAATTATTTTAAAATTCAAGTAAACTACCCATCGGTCTTTTGCAAATATAGGCTTTAGGATCATTACAATTTTGATTAGAAAATGAACCATTTTTTGCCAATTGCAAGCAATCACCACTAATTAAATCAGGTTTTCCTGAGTCCCAATTACTTAAAAAATTTTGGATAATTTTAATTTATTAATTAATAAATATTATTCTAACTAACACTTGATTTGGCACTTTTATATAATTTTGAGAAGATGGCCCATCATTTACCTCTGTCCAAACCCAAGCCCCGTCACTTTGTCGACGGTATCCTCCCAGCCAAAATTCTTTGTTAAAGTTGTTGTTAACAAATTCGATCAAATAGTCTCTATCGCCTGTATCCTTAATTGAAGCTAATTCAGCTCCAAAGCTTTGACAAGCAACTCGTGCTTGATACCAGTTACGGGCAAGAACAGCTACACCAATTTTATAACAAGATCCATATTGTTCATTCAAAATCCATCCCACTGGACATGATCGTTGGCCTAACAAACAGAATAAAAATCATCAAGTTATTAAAATCTTCAAATTACTTTTAATTGCCAAAAATTGAATGAAAAATATTATTAAATAAAAACTTTTTTTTTTCATTTTTCTCTAAAATAAAAAAATTAACTTGTTATTTTATTTTCCCGTTTTTTATGAGGTGATGTTACAATACAAGTTTCACATAATCATACAGATTGAATTTAGACTGTAAATTTGTTTATTAATCAAGAAATTTATTATCTTGAAGAGAAATTTCAAAGCAAAATTAAAAAAAAAGATAATTTTTTAAACTCATATGATTTCTGATCACAATTTTTTACTTTATATAATTTTTATCTCATTTGATTTATCCTATTTTAACACATTCATCGCTTATGCTTTATTAAAACAATCGTTTAAATTAAATACATAAATAATTAAAAATTATACAAAACATATACATTAAACTTAAAAATTAATAATATTTTAAGATTTAACTGAAGATTTTCTATTTAATTTCTATAAAATTTTGTACTATATATCCAGTGCTACAGCTTTAATACTTATTATCACTTGAAATTTATCAAGAAAAACGTTAAAAAATTTGAAATTTTACCAAAAAAATTATTGAAAATTCGTCATCTATATACTTTTTTACATTTTTCTAGAATGAAGATAAAGTATATTAAATTTTTTTTGTTATATAAGGAATAATTTTTCATTTAATTGAAAACGAAGAAAAATTGTTAGATATTTTAAGCTTGTTACTAATTTTAGTTTGATTTTTTTTTATCATTTCAATTATCACAAGTTTTTTAGATGGAATTTAGAAATTAATTTACTTAATTCATTCATTTTTGTACATTAAATTCTAAGAAATTTTTGTTAGTTATTTAAAATAAAAATAAACAATCATTAAAATAACTGAAATAAAACAAATTTTTTTAACTGAAATAGTATCAAGTTTCTTCTATTGGAAGATATTGTTAAATTAAAGGAAAATAAAACTTATTAGAAAATAAAATCAAAATATTGTCAAATTTATTTTATTAAAGAAAAAAGTAATTGATGCTCGTAATAAAATTCATCGAAAAATAAGTATATCATAAAACCGGGTAAAACTGATCACTTATCAACAAACCTCAACCTGGGAGTCAATTTTTCGAACTAGTTCCTTTTTTTAATTTAAGCTTAGATTTTTAACAATATGATTAAAAAGAATTGAAATTACCCTTAATATCAGAATTAAACCGATCAGCTTTCAAGTTGAATAAGAAGAAGATTTTTTGAATCGGAAAAAAAACACAAATAAACCTTTCAAAAATTAACCATTTGGTTTTTTCTTTACATGTTTCGAAGCTTTTTTTGCACTTAAAACATTTTTTCCTCATCATCCTCCTTGGTCGTTCTCTTCGTTTATTTAACTTGTTTTTTCTACGGTCAACTTATTTTAACTAAACTGACAAAGCAGGAAGACTAATCTAATCCCGCTATAGTAGACTTTTCGTTTTTTTTTGTTTCTACCGACATTGTCCAGTTTGTTTTTGAACTGGTTGGTCGAACTTGCTGTGACGACGTTGGCAGCTATTTGATCATTCTATTTGAGTTTGTTGTTCACCATTACACCAAGATCGCGCTCAGTAGTAGGCTCAGCTAATTCAACCCTCAAATCATCAATATTTAAAATTGAGATTATTTGCCTAGCAATCTTTGAGTTGCCAATAAACATTACTTTACACTTTGATTCATTAAATTCCATACTCTTTCAAGAGAGTTCATTTACTTTATTAATTAATTAATAAAAGGATAAACACGAGTGAATATTTGACGATTAAAGAGAAGAGATGTTATTTAAGAGATTTAGACAAAAAAATTTTTTCCTCAGCTGATCGATTTTAGCCATAATTTTGAGAAAAAACGTTTTTTCGTTTTTTTTTTTGAAAAGACATACCAAACTAAATTCGGTAAAAAAATTGAATTTTTCGGAAAATTTTGCTGTGACTCATAAGTTTTTTTTTTTAAAGTTATCAATAGGCTTTTTCTTTGAAGTTTAAAGTGAAGAAAATTAATTGTTTAATTTTTTTGGTTTGGATAGTTTTTGTTCAAATGAAAAAGACAATTAATTTCAATTATTTAGTCAAAACTATACATTTTCTTGTAGAAAATTTTTCCTAGTTACTAAAAACATAAAATAAGAGAAGTCTCAAATTATCAGCAAAACATTACTCTATTAAGACACTTGTTGGACTATAATAACTATTTTATTTAATTTTGAAATTAATTTTTTAAATATAAATTTTGACCTGAGGAGGTCTACACAAGTTTTTTTATCAAAAAATAATAATAATAAGACCATTTTTAATTTAAAAACTAACAAGAAAAATTTGAAAAACCTTGACACAGGAATGAGTGATCGGTTTTACCCTGTTTTATGATATAATAAAATTAAAGTCAAAAATATAACTCTCCCAAAATTGATTCAAGCTTTTAATGAGAGAATAAACGCTTCTTGCTCAATATTTCTTAATTCACATTTTCGAATTCTAATCTCTGCAAAAACTCTTCATTTTTCTGTAAATACACATCATTAAAAAAGCATTAGATTCAAAAATTAGAGATATGCTTAAATTCTGCAAAAGAACCAACGTTTCTTCATTTATTTTTTTGACATTGATGTTTCTCTTGTCATTTAACTAGTAATGTTATCTGCTTTTTTTTTGTTTTCAAGAAATAGTAAATTTTTATCTAAATTTTAGAATTAAAAAAATTAAATTTCATGGCTGATGAAAAAATTAAAATAATATGATAAAATCAAAACAGAATAAAATATAAAAAAAAAACAAAGATAAAATCTATAAAAATGAATATATGATATTATTCAATTTTTTGATTTGCATTAAGAAACAAATTGATGGTTTTTGAACGTAAGCAATCTTAAAATTGAATTAGAAATTAAAATATAAATTTGTAAATATCTCGAGCTGCTCTTAACTCGATAAATTTCTCAATCATTCATTTTACATTTACTTTAATTAGTGTAATCTTTATTATATTTTTTAAACTTTTAACACTAGAACGCTCGAGGGGTTTTTTAGACCCCTTTTTGAAAAATTGAAACTTGATTTTTACCACATGTAAATAAAATTTTAAAAAACAGTTTTTATTATCTAAAAATTTTGATTGTAATTTTTTAGAAAATGAATAAATTTTCAAAGAAAATGTTTAATTTATCTTGATAACTTTATTTAAAATTTTAATGAGAAATCAGCCGGGCTTTCTAGTGTTAATTTTGGATTTGTGAATATAGAATATAGAATATATTCTTTTAAGTTTATTGATTTTTATAAAATCATGTAATGTCAATTATTTTTTAGATAGTAGTAGTATAAAAATACTGCGACTCTTTGGGGTAAAGCTTCTTTAAAGCTTTGGTAGTTGATTCTACTATTTCATGAGCCACTTGTTTAGATTATTTTTGAAATTGTTTATTGATCCGGAATTAACAATGTGCAGAGGTGAACTGTTCCAAAGATTAACTACTTGGTTAGTTAAGAAATGTTATCTTTGCACGCAATTTTAACCTCTTCCATAACATTAGTCTTCTCAAATTGTACGCTAGATTACTAGAAAAATTTAAACTATTCTCAGATTAAATAGTATCGTATTCATTAATTTTTTACATAGTTGAATTAAATCTAATTAATCTAATTTTGTGTTCAGATAAGTTAAACATCCTTAGTCTAAGTATTTTCGAAGTAAATGAATGATCTTTGTTCTTTCACGACTTCAGAAATTTCTTTCTTAAGAAATGAACGCCATGAACTTATGGCAAATTCTAGATGAGATCTTACTAATTCTGTGTAATGCATTATTAATGAATCAATTTTAATATAAACGGCAAAGTAAAATTTTTGATCAAATTTCATTTTTCAAAAATGATCAAAACATTCTAAATGCGCAATTAAATTTCAATGCATTTTTAGAAATTACAATCCTTTTTCAAAAGCTGATTTGCAGCTTAAAAAAAGTCTTATTTATAGATAAATCTTCTATTACCAAGGCGTATTGATGCTCACTGAGGTATGCGCGAAGGCGCGTCCGCACGTATAAGATTTCTAGACTGTAGATACTCAGAATAAAGTTGATAAGGAGGATGAGGGACATAAATTTGTGCCTTGATTCGGAATAGAATTTGGTCCATTTGGCATTCTTTTCCAAAGCCCGATCACTGCTTGATTGTCGACATGTAGGTTGAAATAAAACAGCCCGTATAGCCGAGTGGTTTGTGTGTTAGTCATGCAAGCAGAGGGTGGATGGTTCAAAACCCACTGAGGGTGGAAAAATCTTCAAAATAACCAAAAGTGGTTACAAACTTACTTTAGGGGTGAATCTTTTTGTTAAAGAAAGCCTGCTTAAAATCTATCTTGATGTACCAGACGTGATTTGGCCAGAATTGTTCTTGAACCTCTTGATACAAAGATTTTAGAGCGAATTTTGGCGTCTCAATAACTTTGGTGAGCGCCGCAAAAAATCCGCAATGGGCCTAACTTTGGAGCCAGGTCTCCTAACTGGGAAAAACGTCCCGCAAAACCGGGGCGGGTAAAAAATAGGGACTTTCTATATTATATTGGCCTTAAGTAAATTTGCGATGACCAGCTGCCTATCTGGATCGCTCTGGGAAATCTTGGACCTAAAGAACTGTGTCCTAGAATTGAAGATGAAATTTTGATTGAAAATTGAAATTAAAGTAAAACTACTTGAATTCGAGTGTTCCTTATTCGGAAAATAGAAGTGTAATTGAAAGTAAGTTTCATTTAGTCGATTTGGAACTCAAACGAATTATCTCATAAAATTTTAGAATAGATTATTTTTCATGAAAAACAATATTCAAATAGTCAAATTTATGTAAAAATTTAAACAAATTTACATTAATTTTTTTATTTCATTTATTGACAAGATCATATGGTAAGATTAATTAAATTTAATATTTTGATTGTAAACTTAATCAAGAATTCAAAAATAATAGCCACTTCTGATTTGGACCTTAAAAATAGAATTTTTTTTTGCATAATTTTCTTTATGAAATGTGAATTAAAAAACAATGTTTGTGAATAAATCAAAGAAAACTTGTTTTTTAAATAAAATATTCAATCAATATAGTGTATAACTGACATCAATGTCATCTATTATTGTTAAATTCTAGAAATTTATAAAAAATAAACTTTAGAAATTTATGTTTAGCTTAACTTAAAGATTTTTTGAAAGACACCCTAAAAAATCTTTAAATTTAAACTTAAATAAATATCTTTTTTTATAAATGAGCGTTATCGAAATTTCAAAGTTGATTTTTGTGTTAAGATAATTTTTTATATGATAATACTAAGAATAAAATAAAAAGGCTCTAATGAATAGAGAAATAACTTTTTAGTTTTTTCTTAAAAAAAATTTATGTATTTTAGGCATAATTTTCATAATTTAAAAAAAAAAATTTCAAAAGTAATAGATTACAAAAAAAATATCGTTGGATTGAGTGTAAATGACGACTGTGAATATTACACGCTAATCATATTTTGCGTTTACCAAACTTCTTTTTGCACATTCACTTTGTATTTTAGAAATTAATTATTAATAACTCTCAAAATCCAGGAGGGGGTGCTTTATGTTACATATTTTCTTTGTTTTTAGTTAAATTAATTTAACCATTTTTAAAATTAGCAATAAAAAGCCTAAAATTAAAAAATAAAAAAATTAATTTTTTTTAATGATGCATATTTAAATGGAATTGAAAGTAGAAAGATAAGTTAGCACAAGGGTTCAAAAAAACCCTTCCGTGTTTTTGAGTTTTAAGAATAAAATAAAATTGACTTAATAAATTAGGAAATAACTCTTTCGAATAAATTCTACTAACAATTTTAGATGTTTAAAAATGAATTTAAAAATAGATAAATCTCTCTTTTAATGCTTAAGCTTATTGTTAAGTTAATAAAATTAAAATTGAATGAATTTTTTTATTGTTTTTTTCAAATAAATGTATATTAGGTAATTAATTTATACTGAGAATAAAATATTATGAATTTTATATTAATAATTTTTTCTCTCAAAACGTACTTGAAATAGATTACAAAGTTTATATTGTTCAAATTTTAGAGCTAGTCCTCTAATTAAAGCTCTTTCAAATGGAATCCGACAATTTGTGCGCTCATGTCCCCCAAACTTCAGAATTTAACAGTCATTTAAAGTTTAATCTTAATGGACTGCTCGACTACCTTGAAAAAATAAATGAATCATTGCTTCGAGAGGAAGAATTCGACAGGAATGAACGAAAAATACGTAGAATTGTATTCAAATTAGGCATTTTGAATCAAATAATTCCGTTTCATTCATTTATTTTAAAAAAACTAAATTCTTGTAAAATCAAAACTCAAATGGAGTCAAATTTAGAATTGTTAAATAATCAAAAAGAGCTTTTATCGGCTATTAAACTAATCAAAGCACACAATGAACTTCTTCGCTTAATCACAAATTTAACCTCACCACTTGAGTTTTTATCTATTAATCAAAATTTTCTGTTTTCGATTTTAAATCGATTTGATTTGATCATAAAGCCCGGTTTCATTAACTTGCAGGTTCCAGATTTTATAAACGAAATTAATCAACTAAATAATGATAATTTTCTAAAAAATGAAATGTCTATGTTAATTTACTCAAATATAAATTTATTTAAAGAAAGTTTGATCAAATCAGAGTTATTACCTTTGATTGGCGATTCTTGGACAAACTTAATCAAATTCTACAAGTCAACTAGCTCGACATTTCATGCCCAAAAATCACTTCATCCAAACTCGAACCATATCAAACACTTCAAGCTTTTGAACAACATTCTATTTGACAGTTTGGTGCTCAATTTGGCATTGATACGCAATTTAAGTGTGGACAGAAATGAGTGCAATAATGCAATGGTTGTGGACCTTTTGTTCGAAGCACATTTGGAGAATTTTTTGCTTCAATTGTCCAATTTACCAGCAATTAATAAAAGTTTTTTGGATAATAAAAAATTTGATCAGAGAGCATATGTTAGCTATTCTTTAATAGCACAAATAATGTCACTTCTTTTTTCAAAAATTAGTGTAAAAGCTGTAACAAATTCGGATCAATCTGACTCACCATCAATTAGCTCGGCATCTTCTGGTTCATTGCAGCAATTGCAAAATAGCCATACAAAAAATTACGAAAAAATAGTGCAAAAAAAATTGACATTATTTGCCAAAAAATTCTCCAAATCGGAATCATTCTCGAACTTGGTCGAACAAATGATTCGCTTATTGAGCAAGCCAGTCGATCTCTATGCCTATTTTGATCTGTCGTACTTTTTATGGCTAGTGAAATTTTTAGTACAAAATTTTATTCTAAAGGAATTAAAAGAATTAAATGATAAAAGTGATGACCAAAGCAGTCGTGAAGGGAAAAAAATTAAAAAAACTTTAATTAATTATGATTTATTTGCCTTTATAACATTTTTAATACTAGACAACTTTGAACAATTAATATTTGACTCGAATTTTAAAAACATGAATTTAATTCGGCTTCACAAACTAAAAAAATTTGTTAATCTTGACCAAGAAACAACAAATGAAGAATTTAACAAAGTAACAAACGTAAATAGCCTTAAAATTTTGTGTACTAGCATTGCTTGTTTAAATCAACTGCTTGATTACACCAGTTACTTTATAGACTTGGTTGATAATTTCAAAATATTCAACACAGATTTGGTTAATTTTTTGTTTTTTCTAAATGAACTGATACATTTTGACGAGCTCAAGCAACTGTTTCCTCTATTGATGCGTTTCTATTGTTATAATCACCATGTGTACTCCAACTCGCTAGTCAAGTCGATCCTAACGACAAATCAAATTTTTCTCAGCACTCTCAAGCGCAGCTATCAACTAATACGAAACATAGTTAACAAGGAACAAGAAAAAGATTCTGACGGAGTTCTCAGTGACACCAATGCGACCAAAAATTCATCGAGCATAGTCTCTAGCAATCTTTCATATTCAAGTTTTAATGCCAATGAAATTTATAATTTGTATGCTAACACACACACGTCTCATATTCTTAAAGATGTCCTAACTCAATTTGTGCACAATGATCCAAATTTGAACCGGTGTGTTATAGACCTGCTGGACTCGATTATGTGCGAGACAAACAAACATGAGTATTTGTTTCACATGAATTTTGCATTAGCTTTGGCTAATATAGCCACTTTGGACAATTTTCACTCACTCGATCAGCACACAAAAGAAATTGTATCCAATTTGCTTGCTGGCATCAAAAGACTTTGCAAAAAAAGACCCTATTTTGCTCATAAAGTATTGTTCAACATCAATTATGGTATGGAACAGTTAACTGACGAAAATGAATTGGTTCGAAAAAAAAAGAGGAAAATTTCCGAAATTTTGAGCAATTCGGATTTTTTCGTCGACTCAGACTCGAATTCATTTACTATTTCAAAAAATTCTACATACACATCATCTATTTCTTCACTTAGATCCAAAGACACGCCTTCGCAAAGCGAGTCGTCACCCGAAAGTCACCAAAATCAGGATGATGATTGTGAAATAGATGACGAAATGGATCAATGTGATACATTTGAAAATTTGGACAATTTAACCTATCCAAACATGACTGAGTTAAATACTGAAATGCATGTTTTGATCGAGAATGAGTTTTTATATTGTATTAAATCTATGAAAGAGTTCAAAAATCAACAGGTCAAAAAGTCCAAAAAATGCAATAGTAACGATCAGTTAAATTATCTTTATGACAGTACTCTGCTAAACAGAATAATTGCTTATTTGGTCGACTTGTTCACTTCTAAATCTCATAAATCATCTGAAGATTTAAATATAAATTCATGGCATATTTACAATTGTCTCTTGAACATGAAATTTTCAATGGATGACAAGATCAAGTATCTAAATGAGCTCAATGACTCATTCTCTAGTGGAAATGCATTTTCAAAAGGCATCAATCTAAGTTTGGGACCGATTAAGAGTGAATTTTTCAAAAGCAATGAATGCATTAGGTTACGTCAAGCTTGTAGTACAGATGAGTTTCACAGGACTCTTAAAGAAGCTTATGTAAAATATTTAACCAATCGTTTGTTCATTAGATCCAAACGAACTAGGAAAGCTATTTTATGGATTCTTAGCATCTTCAAAAGCTTAAAGAAATATGTGAATAAAAAGACAATGAATATGGACAAAAACACGAATGATTTAAATCACTTCATTTTGGTACCCAGTTCAAAAAATCCAAATCTTTCCTCGAAAATTATCAATGCATCGATGGAATTTCAAGTAAAGTTGACTAATTATTATTATGCTTACAAGCCCGGAATTCCACTCATACCATTCAGATACGAGTATCAACAAGTCTTTCATTCGACGGATTTTTCTCATCTCTTGGATGTATTAGGGATAGTTGTTACCAAAAGGGGATTCCCTTTCATACCAAACAACTGGTTGGAAGCTAATAGACCAAATTTAAATGAGAGCCTCATATTGCTAGAAAAATGTTTATGTATTTGATTTAAATTAGATAGATAATTTAAATCTAATTTTTTTGATTAATTTATTTTTAAGATTTAAAAGCTTAATGTAATGTTAATCCTCTTTATTTTCAAAAATTATTTTCTCATATTTTAATTTGATTAATTTAAAAAAAAAATTATAATTTGGTGTTTCGTTCATAGACAAACAAACCAAATAAAAACCAAAAAATAAAAAATTTAGGAATCATTGAAATTTTTAATTTTCATTAGTTTTTTAAATTTATAAATAAAATTTAATAATTTTAAAATAAAACATAAGTTAATTTTTTTACTAAAGTTTTCAAAGTTATCTAGAATTTTGATGCAAATACTGCAATAATTTAAGCTTTTTAGTAATTTGAACATTTGCTAGAGTTACAGTTTTTCTGTAGAACAAAAAATTTTCTCAAAAATATAATTATCGCGTAGATAAAAATAATATTAGATTAAAAAATGTGCTGACACATTTTTTTTAATGATTAAAGTTAAAAAATTTAACGTTTAAGAGATTAGATAATATTTGTGTAGATTAATGATTAAGAAAAAATTC
The DNA here is from genome assembly GCA_016987375.1 of Brachionus koreanus. Classification (NCBI taxonomy): domain Eukaryota; kingdom Metazoa; phylum Rotifera; class Eurotatoria; order Ploima; family Brachionidae; genus Brachionus; species Brachionus koreanus. The sequence continues at coordinate 765,859 of PJRA01000160.1, forward strand.
ATTAAAAGAACTTAGAGGAAAAAAAGCTATTCAAAATATCAATTTTAAATTTCAATTAAAAGATACTTAGTTTTTTTTTAAAAAAGTTTAAATTGACGATTTAAAATAATAAAGCCTAGACCAGAATTTTTTTATTACTCTACTTGAAATTTAAAAGATAAAATAATTTTAAATTCATTTACTTAAAAATGATTCTTTTAATTTTAATTTATCTTTGCATTAATTTTGTCCATTTGGGCCTGGATCAGGATCCGCTATAAAGAACACCTTAAGATCCGAATCTTCCTGAATGAGTTCAGAATGAGGTCCGTTTAAAAATAACGATTTTTTTTGGCGGGCCCGTACCACGATCCCGAGACATTATAGGGCTAAAATTCATGATATTTATGATATTTCACAGTTTTTATTGAATTAAATATCAAAATTTTAACAAGCTTTTAAAATTAATTTTTAAAATTAGTTAATTTTTTTAATTCTAAATTTTACTGATTATAAATTTAATTGGAAGTGGATCCGGATTTGGAGCCGTCAAAATGGGACCTTCAGTCAGAGTCCAAAAAAAGGACCATACCAGATTCCAACCATTTCAAAAGTTAGATCAAGTTATAGTTATCCTTCATCAGCAAAAATCACAAAAAATTTGTTCAATGTTGTTTCTAGAAAATTTGACTAAAATTCATTAATTTCTACTAATGAAGTTTTCTTTTTTTTTTTAGAATGATATAATATTTTCTACTACTCCTAAAATATTTTTAATTAACAAATAAATACGTTATTAGAGAAATGATTAAAAACTATTTAATGCTAAACACACTTTTATAGATATTTAACTGATAAAGCTTGCTATTCATTAAAAAAGAGGAAGAATTGTATATATTATTTTTAAATTTTAGTTTAATAATTGTTTATTAATTTAACTAAATTTAATATTGAAATTTTGTTAGTAAGAGTTGACTATTAAATTAAAAATAACTAAAAATTTTTAGCATTAATGATCTATTCTACATATCAATTACAGCTTTCATGATACAACAAACACAATTTACAAATAACTACAATGTTTTAATCTACATATTAAACCAATTCAGCAGCTGCTAATTCATCGCCACTTGAATCAATTTCATGATGATTTTTTAATAAATCTTCGAATTTGCCATAAAAGCCATGTCTCACAATGAATTTATCATTTCGACTGGTGAAAAGACCAGTGGGACGTGTTCTATCAAATGTATGATTTTCTTTTTTTTTAGCCAAATTGTCGAATTCATTTTTAATCTCTTGATACTCTTCTTCACTTATTTCTTTCATAAAAGGAACACCGCTTTAATTAATTAAATTAGAATAAAGTTTTTTTTAGTTAATTTTTTTTATAATACCCAGAATATTTTCCAGAACAACTTCTCACAGGAGTCATAGGATCATAAATCATTATATAAATTCCATTATAGTCATATATGCTATAAATGTTTGATAAATTATCGGAAAATAGCAATATTAGCCTGCTTCCTCTTGGTTGCTGTGGTCTGATTGAGTTTCCTGACATATTGAAACATTAAATTTTAGCTAAATAAATTTTGAAAGGAACAATTCTTAGCTCTTCTATTTATCTTGAATTTTCGCCTTGCATCACTTATTATTTTTCTAGTTCTTTAAAACTAGTTATTACCTCAAAAACTTTTGAACACATCAAATGTACAAAAATATAATAATACTTTTTTTTTCATTAATTAAACTAATGTTCAAATTAAAAATATTTTATTTTATCAAAAATCAAAACTTTTGAAACTTTAATCGCGTAGGTTTTTATTCTAAAATTTAGTATATCATTAAAATATAATTTGACAAAGCTTTCTGCCACTAAAATAAGACTAATTGAAGCATAACTTTGAAAAAAAAACTTTAAACAAAAATCAAATGTCGTTTTCTATTAAAATAAAAATATAAATTTAAAAAACAAAATAAGATAAATTATTTGTTTAGTAAATCGAGTTGGTGTTTGGTTATTCTTCATTTGAATTTTGATTCAAATTTACCATTATTTCAATTGCCTCGTCGTATTTATGTTTTATACGCGATTCCATCTTATCAAAAATCATGAATACTGGGTCATTTACTGGAGCCGTCATAGCCAAAGTTTTGTTTATATTTCTAAATATAACAGTAAAGTCTTTCAGATAATTAAAAAGATCTCCTATAAAATGGTCATATTTTTTCGAAATTAAAGTTTCAATGCAAGACTCGGTGTTTTCAGATAGTAGAAATTTCAATGCATAATCACTTAAATTGTTCTCTAATTGAAAAACTGGTAAAACTTTGCTATCTATATGAAGCTCTGGAATTACGTTAAGAAAGAAATATTTATTATTCTTTAGCACACCATTGTCTTTGATTCCCGACAGTCCTCCAAAAGGCGATGTAAGATTTGTAACATAGGTCCATTTTTTGAAAAAGTTGGCCAATTTCGGTTTCCCATTTTGTGAAGAAAAAGATATATTACTTAATGAAAGTTTTTTGCAATCATTAGGATTTTTTTTTACCAGCAATGAGCATAAAAACGTGAAAAACTCAGTAAAATTTTTGATAACATACTCGTTATACTGTTGGATTACTTCAAGAACCTTAAAAAAAAAAAGATCAATTAGTGGCAAAATTTTTATTTAAAAATAAAAATTAATTATTTTAAATTAAATAATTTGCTTTGTAAAATAAAAAAGCTTTAATTCAATTCTTACAGTTTTTATTATAACTTGATCAAATTATTTAAAAAAAAAGACTTTGGAAATTAAATTTGAAGAATATTTTACAAAAAAAATGCCTTTTAAATTCATACATATTTTATTGATAAAATTTTTGAAGAAACTAAAACTTTTTTTTTTCTCAGATGTTACTCTTAGCACCAAATAGCAATTTATTATAAACTAAGATGTACGATTTAAAAGCTCATATAATCGAATTGTTTTTATGCTATTCATGCAAGCAGAGGATAAAGGGTTCAAAACACGTAAATGAAGATGAAGACGTAAAAAATCTTCAAAATAAGGTTTCGGAAATGCAAAACATTCACATTATTCTCAATGCGATTTTCATTTTTATGATTTTATAATCAAAAAAGTTATTTAAAAAAAAATGCCATTTTTGAAAAAAAATAGAGAAAAATTAAATTTTATTATTTTTAAATTTATAAAATTAAAAGTCTTATTTTTTTCTGAATTTTCTCTTTATCAGAAAATATGCTATAATACATGGATCATTGGGGTTCCATGGAGTAGATACAAAAAAACTAAAAAAAATAGAAAATTTCTTTACTGAATTTTTCTAAGGTAAATTTTTTTTGAAAAAAAAACTTTGAAGAAAGTTTATTTATGAATTGTTGAGATTTTTGCTTTTGAATATCACTTTTCACAGAGTCAGACCGTTTTGGAACCTTTAGGGCCAACAAAAAAAATTTTCATATACCCTGAAAAATGACTTGCCTAGATTTTCATAAATGAACATTACGAATTTGAAGTCACCGCATCTTAAGATAGTGTGAACGTTTTAAATTTCCGAAACTTTATCTCTTCAGTAAGAGACGCTTATTTAAACCTTATTTAAGCTTTATGAGGGACCAGTTTTCATCAGTTTTGACTCGTTAATTGCAATTTATTATCAACTCGGTGCAGTAACCTATTTGTCACATTGAACCAAAAAAATTTACAGGAAAATAAGATGAGCGCTTTATTGAAAAGGGACAATTAAAAATAAAAGATTAAAGTAAAATTCTAATAATTAATTTTACCATTTTATGTATAACTATAAGTTTTAAATGGACATATTAAAATTAATAAATTGGAAGTTAGAATTTTTTTTTCAACAAGTTTTTTTTTAAAAGGTTAAAATTCAAAAATCTAAAAAGAAGTCAATTAAATTCTTTAATATCTAAAATGATTTTTTTTTCATAAAAGGTTATTTTTTTTAAAATAATTTTTGATACTTTTTAAATGTTTGTTTACCTCTTTATCTAGTTTTGGCAATAAAATTTCTTTCTTTCTACGACGATCTAATGGCACACGATTAAATAGATAGCACATGATAGTCATAATTTTTGACATTTTTTGCAACTCGGTTAATTCATGATTCTTTACTATTAAATCATGAAATAGATTATTTACAATCATGTAATAAAACAGCAAATTTGATGGCTCATGATAATGCATTCTTTCTAAAATATTTGCGAATGTTGAAAATTTTCCTTTTTCATTTAAAATTCTAAGGTCAAAAAGAAAATTAAGACTAAATATTGCATAATATCCAACCTGGTTAACTTGTGAATAAATAAAATTCCAATAAGATTTGAATAGTACACAATCAATACTTATATTTTGTCTTCTTTTTGACTTAAGTACACAATCAAATAATTGCATGGTAAAAGTTACAGATAATGGAAAATGAGGTCTTAATTCGGGAACATAGGAACCCATTAGTCGGTTAATTTTTTTAAATGGAATATCAAAAAAAACTATATATCCGATTTGGTCATAGCCTCGGCGTCCTGCTCGACCATATGCTTGTCTGAATTGAAACGAATCCAAATATATTTGATCATCCATAAAAACTACTGATTTACAAGGCATATGAATCCCTAAAGCTAACGTAGCAGTAGCAAACACTATTTTTATTTTTCCTATCCTAAATAAAGCTTCTATGATTGATTTCATATTTGGTGACATTCCACTATGATGCCAACCTATGCCATGATTGACAAGATTCAAAAATTTTTCATCTATTTGTTTGCTTTCAGCAAGTTTATCAATCAATGAATCAGCGTAAGGATTTTGATAATCGCTATTGAAGTTTATGTCTTTATTAGCTAGATAAAGAGCCATTTCTTCGCATAAAATTCTGTTGTTGCAAAAAACGATTGTTGGTAGCATATCCTTATTTTGCATTTTCAATACCATATTTTTAAAACAATTATTTCTATAGTCAATTGACGTGTAACTTGGATAAAACTCATTATCCTTAAAATGAGTTACGAATTTATTGAAAAATCTTTTCTCTTTATTTTTCAAGACATGCTGAACCAGCTTCTCTTTTAAAGTGTCTCCATACTCTTTAACACTGTTTCTAGTTAAAAATAAAGAAAAATCTAAGCTAGTTTTAAGAATTTTGTTATTATTTAGACTTAGACTGTCAATATCTATTGCATTGCTCATTTTCAATTCGTTATATAGATCTAAAATTTCACTTGGTAACAAATTTATGTCACTGGGTAAATCAAAATTTTTAACCAAATTAGAGTAGCAAATGCAACTTAAGGGGTTTATTTTTCTAAGATCTTCGTTTGTATATAAAAATCTTTTAACAGCACTGTGACTTTCTCTGTAATTAATTAATCGAACTTTTCTTTTAGATCTAAATGCTGGAGATTTAGCACGCTCCAAACTGATTAACCATTGATGAAACCGTTCGGGCTGTCCAATTGTTGCGCTTAAATTAAAATATCGCATCAAATTTTTATATTTTGATATTTATATTTTATTTATTCCCATTTTACTTCAATTAAACAGAATAGACAATGAACGGAAAAAAATTAATTTTTTTTTCTTTTAATATTTTTAAAAGAGCAAATTGAAATATTTTGAACTTTAAAATTTAACTGTTTAGAGCCAAAATATTAATTATCAATTTTGGATATTTTCCTTGTTCAACTCCTAATTATCATAACCAATTATACTCAATGTACGCTTTGATCCAAACACGCTATAGCGAACTCGAATGGAAATCTTGCACTATGGCTTTCCATACCATATTTGGTTACGCCTAAAAGGATCTATGTATTGCCTGGGACACTAGAGAAAGACAAATTGACGAAAGAAGAAAAAGAACTAGAAACAAAAAGCTTTCTGAGAGACGTCTACTTAGAACATTAAGAACTAAAGCGTCAGCATAAGCAACTAAGCAATCAGCCCAGGCAAAGGCGTTCCTACCATTTGTTTTTCTTCCTATTCATTTTATCATTTAATTCAATTTTAAAAAATATATAAAGTAATTCACAGATATAGTATTGTAAACAAAAGTGTATGTCATCAATTCTGCCATTTATATTTATTCAATAAACTAAACTAAGACTAAAATTTTTAATAATAAATAAACAAGAAAAAAATTTAATTAGTTTTTTAAGAACTTAAGTTAATTTTATTTGTTATTAGAAAGCTTCGCTGATTATTATTGAAAACTTAAAATTTGATATGTAATCCTAATATTAAGAATTAACGAATTCAATATCACCTTTAAGAAAACTTTTACTATTTTTTTTATCAATTAAAGAACTCTGCAAAAAATTAATTAAATTTAATCTTTAAATAAAGTAATGATTTTTAAAAGACAATTTATTTTTATCATTTTTTTATGTAAATTTAATATTAATTACTAAGGTTTTTAGTTAATTGAAAATTTTATGTAAAAATGGGTTTCTTATTTTAAATTTTATTCTCTTTTAGTTTATTTTTTTGTTCTATTATCTATTTTAGTTTAGCTTGGTTAGCTGGTTAGCCAAAATCGATTAATTTGGTCGACCTAATTTTGACCTAAATTCAATTATTTAAACAAATTTTGTAATTTTTTAAATTTGGAGTTCAAAATTTAAAGTACAAAATTATGACTTTAATATTTGAATTAAAAAAAATTTACTATTTAATTAATCCTTGATAAAGATTATATTTGATCCTGATCCTAAACCATTTTTTTGCAAAAATTGGAATAGTATAGTTACTAGTATAGTATAGTTGGAATAGTATAATTAGTATAGTTACCTTAGTGCTATGAATGGACATTTTATTAAGAGAAGTAAGTATTCCCAAATATCATTAGATTTTTCTCCACTTAAAGAATGAATTTCATCGAATACAATATATTCAATATTTGTTGGCCATTCGGTATGATAAAAATTAAGCAATAAAATAAACAGACACTGAGGCACAGTCACCAAAATTTTGCAGTCAAACAAATTTTCTCTAAAATCTCTTGAAAAAACACCACACAGCTGCTTTTTTGAATTCAAATTGTAATCCGCAAATTTTTTCATAATGCCAAATGCAGTCTGGTTTGCCAGAGCTTTTGTTGGCGATACATAAATCAAAATCGAGTCATCATTGCTTTTAATTACCTGTTCCATTGCATAAAACGATGCAAATGTTTTTCCACTGGAAGTTGGTGCCACTATAATCATGGACTCTTTTTTATCCACTGCATCTAAAAATTCAACTTGCCATTCATCCGGGAAAAATAATTTTGTCCTACAATCGTTAATAGATTTACGCTGATTTTGTAAAATTTCTTCCAAAAATAATAATTGAAAGCTGTGTTCAGTTAAATTATGCTCAAAACGTTCATCTGAGTCCATGATTGTTATCTTGATGTTAAACTTCTGATTAATATATTCCAATACTTGTTCTTTGATGTTTTTCAGTTTGTAAAAATCTAATATAGTTGTCATTATAGTTATCATTTTAATCAGATTATTATCTTGTAATTTTTTATTTGATATGATTTTTGACCAAATGGTATCCAATTTTGAAAGAAGGTTTTTTGTCAATTTTACAAAATTGAAATTACTGAGACAATTTTCCCAATTTTTTGAACTTTTTGATATTTTTTTAACTATTTCAAAGATCTTTTCCAAATAAATTATATCATCTTGAGTTATTTGTGAATAAATGCTTAGCATTTTTTCCCCTTCCAAATATTTTTTTTTATTTATTAGAGAAATTGATTGATTCAGCAATTTTTTGCTGTCTGTGCATTTTGTATTGGAATTTGTCGATTCCATTGAATAAATATTTAGTTCTTTGATAATAGTGTTTGAAGTAACATCACTTTCAATGTTATTATGAATTTTTCCTTTGATAGTAGTGAATTTATCTGACCATTTGTTTTTGTTCATAAAATCTCTAATTAATTTTTCGCTGCTTTTTAATTCATTCGTATCTTTCCATTCAATATCTTTTGCATCACACAGTGTTCCTATTAATTCTTCGATTAATGTATGCTTAATGCTATTAATTTTCAAGCTCAAATTTTGATTTTTAATTTTAAAAAATTTTGACTCAATTCTTTTTAAAGTAAATTTTTTAGGAAAAATTCTTTCAAAAAATGATAACAATTCCTCTCTAGTTGGATCTAGGGTTCCCAAATTTACAATTTCAATAAAATTGTCATCTTTTTGATTTAATTTTTTTGATTTTATTGATTGGGACAAGAACACAAAGCAGTTGTTAATTGCAGTAAAATACTCATCATCTAAAATTGAAAAAATATCTATTTTTTCTGTTTGTACCAAAAGCCATGTTAGACTAAACAGTCTGCCATCAAATAAATCAGCAATTGTTTTATTAGTAAAATCAATGAACCCATAATATTCTGAACCGATTATAAAAGCTAAAGCATCCTTGAAGATATTTATTAAATGTTTTGAATCGGAGTCGAGTATTTTTTTCTTGCGCTTTAGTCTAATTGAACGGGATCTTAGATCCAAATTTTTACATAAATAAATGTTTAGAATTACAAGTGTAGCAAAACGACTCAATTGAAGACCGTCAGTTTGAGATCTCTTGTGAACAAAACAATAAAGCAGGCTCAAGCAATAAACAGCTAATTTGTCATTTTTATTTTCAGACAAATTTTCAATTTCATTTTTAAATTCTGATGAAATTTTAATAAGAAAATCATATTTGACTTTCTCTCTTGGACGCTTTTGAAAAATCTCTATTAAATTTTGAAAATTTGATTTTGAAAAATTTAGAATTTTTCTTTTTGATTCTGCATTAGGCTGTGCATAAAATGCTATGAGGCGATTTGATTCAATTATCATACCATTCAACAATAGAATATTAATTTCTTTACTAAAGTGATAAATTGGGAAAATATCATATATTTTGATTATTTCATCTTTTTGAATTCTATTGAGTTTAAGTTTATTAAATTTACTCGATCCATTTAATGCTATAAAAGTAGGCTTCTCGTCTTCAAGAAACGATTGATATTTTTTGGATAAAAAATTGTCAAAAAATTTAAGCTTTCCTTTCAAAAATTTCATAGTTGACAAATGATTTAAAATAATATTTATAGCTAAATTAAGGCTTTTGTCTTTCTCAAAAAAACAATTCAAATCTTGGAAAAAGACAATGAAAAAATATTCTGTCAAATTCAAAAATATATCTGTGAATCTCTCTAAAAGATAAACAAAATGCAAATATTGACCACCGTGAAACAAATTCACTTCATGATTTAGAAAACAATCAGTTATTAGCGAAATCCCATCTATTAGAATAACTGATGAATCTGTTATTTCTTTGGTAATGTCATTTTTAGAATATTTGATTGAGTAATTTGATTTTAAACCATTTTCTTTTTTTGCTGTTTTTTCCATCTTAAAATTTTTAAAACTATAAAACTTAATACTTAATTTTTGGTTTTTTCTGAAGCTAAAAAAAAATGGCTTATAAATTATCATTAATTTCTAAAATTATAAATTTTACGATGTTTTTGTACGAAATGTTTAGTTAATTAAGATAAAAATAACTAAAAATGTTAATTTTTCATGATTTACTAGTAAAGTAACTTCTAATACAGCAAATTTTGATATTTTCGAAATGTTTTGTCAGTTATGATAAAAATAACTTATAACTATCTAGAGAATTAGTAAAAACCTTCTAAAAAAAATTATAAGCTTTTATTATTAATTTTTTTTTTATCTTATAAAATAAAATTCTTTATCAAAAGTCTAAAAATAAAGCTTAGAAATTCAAAAATCTTAGATTAATATTTTAAATTTTTTGATCATTTTTGAAAAATGAAAATTTAATCAGAAATTTTCATTTTAATTAGTTGGCTTTTTAATGAAGCAATGATTAATCAATATAACTAAATAACATTAAGATAATTAAAAAATATTAACCCAAACAATAGAGTTATATTTTATTTTAATCTAAAATTTTAAAATTCTAAAAAAATGGCCTAATTTTTAAATTAATCTAATATTTAAATTTTAGATGCTAAATATTAAGCATTGATTTTAATTATAACAGTAAAACAATCTTTCTCATTATATCTCTGTTATTTGTGTTTATTGACATTTGAAAAAGCATCATAAATCTACTTTTAGATTCTTTTAATCATATTTCTCATATAATATAATGAAATATAATTGATAATAAATTTCCAAAATCAAAGATATTTTAATTTTTAGTTTAAATTTTATCAAAAAATCTTATTCTATTACTGATTGAACGCTTTGTATCCAGGCTCATCAAAATTCGTCAGAAATTTTATTTATTTTAAATTATAAATTAAAATTTAATTATTAAAATAAATAGTTTAATAAATAGTTTTTAATTTCTTAAGAAAAAGTCTTATCAGTTGATACAGTTTGCACAACGATTTTTGGACCCTTAAAAAAAAGTTATTTTAATTTAGAAATTTTTGTTTTTGTTTTTTGTTCCAAAATTCACAGTGCCATTTTTTTCTTTATGCAAAACAGATTTTAATTACATCGAATATAAAATGATTAATAATCATTAAAATTTAACTTGTGAAATTTTTTAGGATTTTTAATTTCTCATCATCATCTTATAAAATTCTTCGTATCTTATAAATATATCTAAATGTATAAATAATCAAATATTTTTTTTTCTTTACAATAGACTTTCTTTTAATCAATCTATCCAAAAAAACGATCAATCGCTTTAATAATAAAAATATCATTAAAAAAGAAGAAGCTGATATCCAAAATTTCGAAGATAAAATACTTTTAAAAAAGTAAAAAAGTATTTTTACCGACCTTAAAAACCAATTGATGAGTTTCAAAGGCATATTTTATACACCTTGTAAATCATTCTGTAAAAAGGGAATTTTCTGAAACTTTTTTACTATAAACGAAATAAAAATTTAGTTTAATTTTTGTTACATTGCTTTAAATTCTTCAAAAAATTATATTTTTTGATTAACTTAGAATTTAAAAATTCTGATTTTTAAAGAATATACTCAATTTGGGAATATGGCTTTTAATTTTATAGCATTTTTCGGGAGTTAAATTTTGCGCTATTAATTTAATTTTTTTCTAAAAATTAAGAATCCTATAGCACTTTTTTATCAATTATCCATACAATCAATCAATATTTTTTTAAATGATAGTTAATGTTTTGGCGCCTTTTTTGAACCAATTTGAAAACTTTTAATCAAAAAAGACTGTTGCTATGTTTATTTAATTGTTTAACAGAAATAAACTAACTCCTCCTAACCTCATATATAAATCTTTTAACATGACGAAGATTTTTTTCTAGTACAACCATTGTAAAAAAAAAAAGTATTTTATAAATATAGTTGTGAATTAAAATTTTATATATTAATAAAATTTTGCTCTAAATTTTTATTTTTTTCTTATAAAATACGGAATTTCTTCAATTGGAGCTGGAAAATCATTAAGAACTTTAGGTCCTTGATAAATGGTTCCATTTTTCGCTTCCCAATAACCAATAGGTAAATATATGTCTCTTTTATACTTATTTTCATCTAAGATTGGCGCCACTAGAATATCATTTCCTAGTAAAAATTCATCGGATACTTTTAGTGCCATCAAATCTGAATTATCCAGCCACCAAAGTGGTCTTATGATTGGTTCACCCGTTGCAACTGCATTATTTGCATATTCTATTAAAATCGGGTATACAATTTGTTCATGTAAGTCTACAAGATCTTTGCAAATCTTGTTCACAGCAACTTGAGTTCTGTTATTATAGTGCCATGGTGGAATAGAAAATTGCATAGCCGGTAAAAATGCAGTCAATTGTGCCCATCTTATATACAATTGATAATCTGGATAAGCAATCAAGTCTGTTTCAAAAACAATTTCACCACCTTCAAATACATAAGCATTTCCTCCTTGATGATATTTTAATAAATTATAATTTAAAAAAACCCATTTAAATTTAAAATTACCAATCATGTCTGGCAATATAAATGGATAACCTAGGATGCTCATTAAAAGTGCTGTGGTAACAACAGATTTAAGACCATTATCGTAGCCCTTTAAGAAAAAAATATTTAAGAAACATTTTTAAGAAAAAGTGTTTTCTTTTTACCCATGTTGAATCTTTATCTAACATTCTTACAAAAATTGGAAAATTTTGAGTTTGGGTTCCAGTTCTAACTTCAATAAGTCTTCCAAAATTACTAGCCATTTTAACATATTCGATTGAATATTGATCTGGTGTTACTGAAGCATTATATAACCAAAAAAGCCGTGAAAGCCAGTTTAATTCACCTAAAGAATATATTTGATAACAAGCTAACTAAAGAAAGTTTTACCAGCATCAAATTTAAAAGAATCGATTCCTGTTTCACTTCTAATTTTCTCTAATTGATCATGAAACCATTTGGTGGTGTTCGGATTAGTCATATCAAGTGCCACGGCTGCAATTCCATCCCACCATGAAGTTATTCCTAATTTAAAAAATAATATTAATTTAAAATTCAAATAAATTTTCTAGCATTTTATTTATTCAGTTAATCACCTGGCCTTAGTCCATCAGGTGCTCTTACTTCAAGAAATGCTAGTGATACTTCTAAGAAATTTTTCGCCTCGATATTTACAAATGGATGAACCCAAAGAGTTGTTCTAAAATTCAAATCATTTAAATAGGTTATTAAACCTTTCATGTCAGGAAATTTTTTGGTATCAAAAGTAAAATCTCCGTAATTAGTTTGCCATTTGTCATCTATTTCCAATTGGGAATTTGTGAAATTATTTTTTAAAATATCATGAGCAAATGCTTTCAAAGTTGTTTCATTAATATTTTTTTTAAAGGTTGCCCAAGTTGACCAAATAGGGCTTTTGAACATTCTTTCATCAGGAATACCAACTGGCTTGGCAAAATAGTTATTTATTACAAATAGTTGTAATTGATTTAAATAGTCAGTTTTGGCTGATGATTTATCTATTTGACATATATCATATTTAAGCTTTACAATTAAGTGTTGATTATGATATGGTTCTTTGGAACTAGCTAAAAGACAAAATGAAGTTTTGTTTTTTTTGACAAACAATGGGCTAGACTGATCTACAATAACAGCGATTCCGTTTGATGATAACCAATATCGTTCCAAAATAGAACTCCATATATCTCCAAACAATCCAGTCAAATAAGGAGAATATTCTTTAAATTCAATATCATTTATGGGCCAAAATTGTTGATTTTTATTCTCAGCTTGTCCATACCAAGATGCATTTCCCAAATAAAAGCAATCCTCGAATTCCTGCTTTGCATAGTTAGAATTAAATGGCTCATTTACTATCCAGTCATAAGTCTTGCAAGTAACTGGGCCAGATTTCTTAGTCCTAACATCCAAAATTAAATTGGCAGCCTTAGCTTTTGCTGAATAAATGACTTTATAATTTTCACTATTGTCACGACTTGTTTCAATACTTATTTCTTTATAGTCTTCTAAATTCAAATTGTTTCCTATTTTGGCATTTAGAACTGAACTTTTTGAACTATCATAAAAATAAATGTCCTTATTCTCTAAATCATGAATTACAATGTTGTCTTGGCCGAAAATTTGATTTTTTTCATCAGAAAAGAGTGGCTTTTCAGATGGACATGTTTCGTTTTTAACCACAGTAAGGGATATAATCAAATACCCAAGTAATATGATAATATTTAATACTGTTAAAACAACTATTGTTGTTTGTATTGTCTTTAGCCTTTTTTCAAGCATTTTATCTAAATTTAATTTAAAAAAAAATAATTATAATAAAACAATATTTATAACTAGATAAAAAAATTATCTTATAACTTTGAAATGAGATTAGTTTATCTTTTTTTTTTACTTGGCTTATATAAGTTTATAAAGATGTAAATTGGTGTGTATTTGTTTTTTATCTTATCTTAAGTTCAATGTATGTTTTAAATTAGATGACATTTAAAAAAAATTCTCGACCAAAATGTCGGATTACGGACAGTGCTTCACTACTATAGATTTTTAAAATAACCAGATTAAAAAGTAAATAATAAATGCTTTATAGAACGCTATTTTTTAATTTTTTTTTTACAAAAAATGGTCTAGTATTTTTTAAAATTAATTTTCTTATTTATTTTTTTTAGCATGAGAAAAATTTTATCAAATAATTTAAAAAAGATTAAGATGATTTTTGATTATTTCATAGGATTATAATTTAGAAAAAAAACAATCAAATTAATAAGAATCAAATTTTATATTGTTAAATCATATTGCAAATTGTCTTCTATTGATAAAGAATTTTGAGAACAGTTATGTTGAAAGGATGCTTTAAATTGATATTTTTTATGTGTAAATTTTGTTAAGAAAACTATTTTTTATATTTTAGGACAAAATTTTTTATTTTATAAATAAATTTAATTTAAAACTTTTATTTAATTAAAAAAAATCATTTAAACTTTGTAAAAATAATTTATTAATTAAATAATATAAGGAATAAAAAAAATGCATTTTACTTAAGATTTATAATGTTAAAGTTGGCTCAATTAAATAGCGAAATGTAAAATAAAACTGATTTAAAATAATTTTTCCATTTGGGTATCATATTAGCATTTAGGCAATTAAATATGAAAAAATTTTGAATTGGAAAAAAAGTTTTAAATAAATTATAAAAAAAAATACACACATGGGTCCAATCAACCAATTTTTTTTTACCTATTTAAATCATAAACTGATCAATTTACAAATAGCCATAGGACAGACTAATAAAATTTGCTTAATAATTTCCATTTGATCTCATTTTCACTTCATATTTGGCACTTGGATACTCTCGATCGTTTGGAGGACTAAAAACCCTTGGCAATTCGGCCGAGCTTGGCAGAGGTAAAAACTGAAATCTTCGATCAAGATCATCAATGGATTTAGTAGGAGGCTGCGGTGGTGGCCTTGGAGGAGCTGGTCTACTGGGAGGAGGCGGTGGTGGTGGCTGATTCGGCGGTGGCGGAGGAGGAGGATGACTGTATTTCTCAGGTATAGGCGGTGGAGCAACTGGGGGAGGTGGTGGTGGTGGAGCAACGTTTACTGGCCTGGTCATATTACGGTTATAAGGAGGCAACGGTGGAGGCTGAACAGGTGCTTGATTAACAGAAGGTGTTGGTGGAAGTAGAGGCGGTTGCTGAGCTATTGGAGGAGGTGGAGGAGGCTTGTTTGTTGTCTGAAATTGCGGTACTCCGGTTGACGGTGATGCCGCTCGAACTGGCTTTGGAAATGCTGGTATTTGGTTTTGACCTTGGACTAAAAAAATTCAATTTAAATTTAGACTTTTAAAATTAATTAAAAAAAAGTTAATTTCAAGCATTAATTTAGCTAACAGTAAGAAGTGAATGATAAACCTCAAGCTAGTGGAATCACTACACGTTAAAATAAATAAATTTAATAATTTTACAATTTAAAGATTTCCTATTTGAATTGTTTAGATTATTTTTATAATTGGTATAATTGGAATAGACCGAAGTAGAATTTGAAACTAAATTAATCGAATTCATTGATTTATGATTAGATTTTGTAGATAGGGGCTTCGAAATACCATAGTGGTAAATATTTAAATTAGTATTACATTTGTTAATCACGGAGTCATCTTTGCTAAGGTCATGACGTGGCGGTGGAACTGGTGGAGCCATCTTTTTTACTTCACCATTGGGTCTATTCCTAGTTATGTCGTTCGGTTTTGAATTGTTCTGTCCATTTAATGACGATATTGATGATGTCGTCGAAGTTGATGATGAATTTGACGATGAAAATAAATTCTCAAGGATTTTTTTCTGATTCTGAAAATTATTTACATTGTTAGAAGGTCCATTTTCTTTGTTACTTTGTCGATTATTTACATTATTCGACGGCACTGACGGAAGCGGTTTGTTAATTACCGTATTAGAAGCGTAGTGATTACTAGAGTTATTAGTGTTAGTGTTATGCTTTGTTTGCTGATGAGTAGCTATTAGATCTATTATTTTAAATTTTATTAATAAAAATAATAAAAAATTTGTTGTAAGTGTAATCTCTAATAGGAAATATAAACGAATATTTGGTTTTATTGTACAATTTCATAAATACAAATTATATTTTGACTCCACCTAACCCGGATAGTTTTGTCAACTTCTTTTTAGAAATTTCAAATTTTTGTATTAACTGAAAAAATTTCTTTTCTGATCTTCTAGTACAATTTAAAATGTGAAGAAAAAATTTACATAACTAATTTTTGATTTTCAAAAAAATAATTTATTTAAATTTTAATTTTTTTTATGGCCACAATTCTACAAAAAGAAGTCTTTGATCTAATTAAAATAGTGTTGGGTACCGTCAATGACGCTCACTGGACCGCTAAAATATAGAGTTGGCCGTGTACTAAAAAGAAATTAAAAAAAATTCAAATATGAAAATTTTATAGATAAAAAAATTGAGTATAAGAAAATAAATTAATATCTATGAAAAAAAATTTTATTGCTCGCCGTCATAAAAACGGGCAGCACCATTTTTTGACGGTCCAGTGGCCGCTACTGACGGTATCCAACACTAAATTAGAATGATCATGCTCTAGAATTATCATTAGAAAAAAAAATTTTAGAATTAATTGAATGATACTTTTGGATCAAATGCTTAGTAAACATTTAATGTTAAACTTAATTTTTTATTTTTGTAAGTTTCTGGAAAAGTATTTTGCATGCATTGTTATGCAAACAATTTTTTTTTTTTTAATTTTTTGCTAAACATGAAATTTTGTTTTTATCATTGAATTTTTTAATTGTAAATATTCTATAAAATTAAAAAAAAAAAAGTTTTAAGCATGATTTTATTTATATATTTTTGATAATAAACTTCAATAAATCCCTCAATTTCTAGTTTTCGTATAGTCTGGACAAGGGAGGATCTAAACTACGACCTCAAGAATTATTCCTAAATTCATTTTGTATATTAAGACAATTTATTTTTAAGACAATTTTTTAAATTAGATTGAGAGATGTGTGAATAAATTTTAAAATTATGATTTTGTGAAATTTGGTACTAAGGAGATTCTTCTTCTCTTTTAATTTTAGCAAAATTTTTTTTAAAGAGAGAATAAAAAAACATAAAAGCTGAAAGTTTCAATTTTGATTTTTAAAACGAAAAAAATGGACAAGAAAATCAAGAATTTTGTATGAATAGAATCAATCTAAACATTTTGATTTCTTCAGCTTAATTTTAAATGTAAAAATTAAAAAAAATGTACTGTTTGTCTTAAATTCTATGATAATTATCATTTTTTTCAATCAATTTTAAATATATTTATAATAAACTTTCTTGTGTGAAATTTTGAGCAAAATTTGAACTTGAATCAGATAAATTTTTTTTTCATCTCGAATATTTGTAAAATAAAACAAGAATATTTCTCAAAGGGTGCTTCCTTTCTGGGACAAAATTTTTAAATCAAATTTTAAAATTAAATAAAAATTGCTCTACACTTAATTTAAATTTTTTATGAGATCTTTTTGCCTAATTTTGAGATTACACTTAAAACTAACTGAAAAAAAAATTGTATTTAAAATAAAAAAATATTCAGCAAAATCTTTAACTAAATCGGTTCAGGTTTAACAAAAAAATCTATAAAATCTATATATAATGGTCTTTACCATCTTCCTCGTAAACATTAGTTATAATTAGATTAGACTCAATAGTGGGCGAATGATCGTGAAACTTTTTAGTAGACTCATTAAGCGAATCGTCATAGTTGTGCTCGTACTCTGTCTTTTGCAAATAAATTGAACTAGTCGATGAGGAATCAAAGGACGAATTGAACGACGTAGATGATCGGACCGCATCATTCAATTTTTGCTCATGCTTAATTTCAATCAAACTTTGCTTATTCAAATCGAATGTTTGGCTTATCAAAGTTGGTCGACTTATTTCGACTTGATTCGGTTCGGCGGAAATATTTACATTGGATTGATGCAATTTTTGATCAATTGGCTGAGAATAAATTGATTGAGTGTGCACATTATTTGAACTTGATTTGGTTCGTATAAGCCTCAATGTGGAAGTGATACGATTGCTTTGTTTCATCAAATAGCTAAACGTTTTTGACTGATTGGGATCGTTGGCAGAGCCTTTTGAGCTAGTCGATTTGATTAAATAGGACTTGAGCTTTGAAGGAGAAAGAATAAAATCCGATTGAGATTTTGGACTAGTTTGATTAGATAAAATTTTTTCTAAACTTTTATCATTTATTTTCTGGTCCGATTTGGTGATCACAATAGGCTCCAAATATTCAGGCTCAAGCACTGGAGTTTCTGTCATTTTTTCAACACTTTTATTCATTGTATTCTCGACTATTTCTAATTTGGGCTCGACGTTTTTTCCTACTAAAAATTCCTGATTTAGTTTAGCTCGTATCTCGAGCGCTATTTCTTCCTCGAGTGAAAGAGAAATTCTTTTATCATTCGACTCAGTATTGGTTAAGTTCGGTGGGGGCACAGAGGGCAACGGTGGTCGGTCGGCCGACTCTGACACATACGAGCACGAACAAGACGACTGAGACGATTGGGATGAATGAGAACACGAACAAGAGCTTTGATTTGTTTTGTTAGGATTGTCTTTTGGTTTCTGGAACAAATATTTGTCTTCTATTTCGGCGTATATTTCGTCCAGGAGACTCAGATCGTTCATGTTTTGGCTAAAATTCAAGGACTTGAGCTCGGTGATTTCCGAGTTGGAGCTAAGAGTGGAAAGCACTAGAGAGTTTTCGCTGCTAGAGCCATTTATATTTACTTTCAGCTTTTCTCTTAGACTATTTATTAGTGCATTATAGTTAGAATTGTCGGAATTCGAGTGTTCTAAACTCGGATTTTTGTTCTCAGCAAGAGATAATTTTGGCTTGGGGGGTATAGCCGGTTTTCTCGAATCGGACAACTGAGAAGACGAACGGCGTGAGGTCTCGATTGACATTGTTAGTTTGTTTTTTTAATTTTAATTTTAAATAGCATTTTAATAACTTCGTTTAGAAATCTTAAGGAAACAAATTGAAAATCGACAAGAAAAAAAATTACGTAAGAGATTTAAATTTTGTAAATATTTAACTTTTTAAGAAAAAAAAAATTTATATTAAAAATTTTAGCTAATTTTTTTTTTATTTTTAAATCTGAGTACGAAACACAAGACCTCTTGAATGAATGGAGTAGAGTAGAAAATTAGCTCTTAGAAAACAAGTTAGCGAAAAAATCTGAGCGCCTCTCAAGAAATATCATTAAATTTGCTTGTTTTTTTGAGATGAAATCATCTAAAAATCGTGCCACACAATGCCTCTGAGCTTTTCGGCTACGACTACTACTATTAATTAGTTGTTGCTTTTATTTTTCTATTGTTTACTGACTAGCTGCGAAAATTCATACAATAAACTTAGTTCATTAATTTTTTTTTTTTAAATTATCATCAATACATGAATTAAATGAATCTTATTCAATAATACCAGAAAAAAAAAGTTAGTCTCGAAAATTTTTTTTCAACTAAAAATTTTATCTTTAAAAAGATAATATTTTTTTTTTGATCTATATCATTTCACTAGTTTAAATTAATTTTGGTTTATTTTGTTATTAGAAAATTTTTTATAAAAATGAAAATAATAACAAACCTTTTTCGAGTAACGCTTAGCTCAAATTAATTCAAAAATAACTCATTTTAAAATCATTGCTTAACTTATACGCTTTGTTTTTCTTATTCAAATAAACTATTTTTCCTAAGCTTTATTTTTTTATTAAGTTTAAACCAAAAAATAGATAATTATCTAATGGATTTAAGGCATTTTGAGAAAATCTATCATTGAAAAGATCGCTTGACCAAGACCGCTTGAGGATTAGACTAGATTAGAGTGAATTAAGTCAAACCGACTGCTCCAGTCCGAGCTTACTTGTCCACTCTAATTCAGTCTGACCTTATCCGAATGGCCAAAAAGAGACGGCCTCGAAGCCAAACATTGTGCCGCAAAACACTCAGACTTGCGGTTTGCTAGCAAAATTTTACTCAAAATAAATAAGAAATATATACTAGAGCATGAAGAGATTAGGTTAAAAGCGGATAATACTGCTACACCGAGCTTAGCCACACAACACACACACACACACACTCGCTAAATTATACACAAACATAAAAATTCATATGCTTTTATTGTTTGACTATGAATGATTTGGATCAATATTTAGAGCAATGCTTAATTGTATTTGGCCATGTACGATACATAAAGATATGATAAATCGATTTGAATAAAAAATATTGAATGTTGGCGAAAATCTGCCCTTATTTGTATAAAAAATGCAAATTAAACAGGCTAAAGCATGTTTTACTAATTGGAACTCATAGCCAGACGTTTATCGATCCAAATGGCGTGAAATAAAATGCTAGAAAAATTAGAAATTTAATCTAAACAATAGTCCATTCTTGTTGTTGTTGTTTTAAATTGGCTTCAATTTGATTTCAAACATAATATAATTTGAAAGCATAATTTTTCTAATTCAACTTAAAGAAGGAGAATAAAGAGAATAGAATTGAATTTAAATCCCATCCATCCTCGTCTCGATAGAAAATAACAATGCTTTAGTCTTAAGTGTTCAGCTAGCTAGTTGCAATTTTTCTTAAAGGATTGCAAATTTGCAATTAAATATTTAGCTAAATTTTGTTATTTCAGACTCTTATTTTATTTTATTTTATTTTTTTCATTTTTCTTTAAATTTGTAATTATATCCTCTATTTGTATTCTCATTAAATAAATCAATAAAAAAAATTAATCAATATAGCTCGAAATTTTTTTAATCATAAACAGATGCCAAATATAGCTATTTATCTGACCACAAAAATCAATATATACTTTCATTATTAATAATAATAAAATATTATATTTCATGTGCATATTAATTCTGTAGAAAAATTTCTAGAACAAAAAAAATTTATAAGACTTCTCATTTCTTTATTGAATTTTTAAGAGTGTATAGTGAAAAAAAATGCAATTAATAATTATTTCTGAAATAATTCAAGGCTTAGCTCTTGATACAAAATTCAATCAATAATTTAACTATTTAGATAAGCAATGAGAAAAAAAAAAGTTATAAACTGAAATTCGCTCTGTATTTTTTTTATATATATAGCTAATAAACGGAATTTTTCTAATTTAAAATAGAGAACTAATATTTACCAAAATCCGCAGAAAGCAAAAAAAAATTAAGGTATCACTAATTGTAAGCATAGTCTTAAATTTATCAGTTTTTTAGCTCACCTTAAATGAATCACGATTTAAATGAGGCTGATTTTTTTTTACAACTCAAATGTTTTTATTTAAATTATTTAAGTTAAAACAAAAATAAAACTGATTTTTATTTACTTGATAGGAGCGTAGGCATGAGTTACTAGAAAAAAAAAAAATATATGTTTTGCTTTATTTAAGGTCTATAAAGAAGAAGCCGTCTAAAAACTGGCACATTTATCAGTTATTTAGTATCTTATCTTATCATGAAGGCATTTTTCTGAAACTCGCATGATTTATGAGATATTTCTTTCAAGCTTGACTTAATTTCGACCTAACAAAATATTTCGAACAAAAACAATGAATTGAACCTAATCATCGAGCGTTTTAAAAATAGATATAATCAAGACTTGTTTAGTTTGTTGCTAATTATCCATTCGTATCTAACGTGGCCCATTATTTCAAGAATACATTCAACAAGCAATGTCAATCGTAAATCTAATGGTTATAGCTGACATTTTGAATATTCATTAAAATTTTATGCGTTTTTAAAATCGCTAAGTAAAAAATAAACTTCATTAATTTAACGTCCGTTCGTCTCTTCTTAATAGATCAAAGATTTTCTTTAATTACTTTTTGTTTCCTACTTGCAAACACTTTAATTTGCCCATAAACCTGTCAAGAGATACTTAATATCCACATAAGGGTGTTTACTAGTAGACTAAAATGTTAACTTATCTAGACCTATTTAGATAACGATTTTTATAATTTAAAAAGCCAAGAATAAAATTTAATTCTTTACAAAAAAAAATATAAAAACTAAACAAAAAAGAGCTTGTTATTTAGTTTGGATGTTAATACCATTACCGATTTAGCTTAGTGAGCAATTAACTAAATAGATAAATATTGAACTTACTGTTTGATTGAACGCCATTTGATGATTGATTATTTGAACGATTTCTTTCTTGCAGCCGTTTTGCTAGTTGATCTTGAAGACTCAGGCCCGACATGGCATTTGGACCTGATGAAGCAACACCACCAGTTTCTACGAACAAATTTGTTTAGCACAAAAAAATATTAGAAAAACTTTAATAATTACTCTTGACAGGTTCTGAGGCTGAGCTAACGACTCCACCACCGACTGATGGCTTGCTTCTATCTTTAATTTGTGATGGATCGACTTTTTTTAATTTTGGTTTAGATGGGTCGGCAATTGATTTTAGAAGGGCGCCTCGGTCAGGTGCTGAATTCGAAAGGCCACCTAGGGAGGGTGGAGGTGGCGGCCCGCTCATCATTGGTGGTGGTGGCGGTGGCGGTGGTCCTGGCATTTTTAAAATTAAAGATGTTTTTTAAAAGCTTGATTCTGAGTCTAAAAAAGTACGTTCACTTGATAATTATAAAAATTTTTTTATAAACATCTAAATTTTAAATTATAATTATTTTTTTTTTATTAAAAATATCAAAAATTAAATAAAAAGAGAAACAAATTTCTTCAAATGATATTTGCCATTTGTTTCATATTGACCAATTTTTTTTCCTTTCACTAAAACAAAAAAAACATAAGTGAGACTTTCGACAATTACTTATAGTTAAAAAATGTGTAGATTGATACATGAAGAAAAAATTCATATGGCTTACGTCATTGAATAATTTAGAATTTAATCATAATTATTTAAATTAAGTGAAAAATGAGATGGTTAATGCATTTCGTTTTAAATGTCCAAATATTCCATTATAAATTTAAGCTAAAAAAATATTTTTAGAAAAAAAAGTTCTTAGAAAAATGCTCATTTAAAATTCAAGAAAATGACCCAAATTTAATTGCAGAATCCTGATAAAATAAAATAAAAATTAAATGTATAATAAAAATAATTTCGGCATCTTAAGTTTTAAAAAATGATTTTTTTTTTTATTTTTAATTATTTTGATATTTGTCAAAAAGATAAATATTTAAAGTTGAATTAAATGATCGCAATGAATAATTCACCTTTATCTGAATTACCTTAAAAAATCTTTGTTTTCATCATTTGTTATTTAAGCATAGACCACATTCCTTAAAAAAAAATTAGTAAAATTTCAATTGTTTAACTCACATAAGGTTAATTTTTTATTTTGATTTAGATGCCTAAACGTATCGGACACTATTGAATATTTGATTTTTTGATCATAATTTAGCAAAAAATAGAGCTAAATTAAAATTTCTTTTTAAATTATTTTGGCATAAAAAGCTCCATTCGGTGTTTAATTTTTTCTTGGCTTTGCTTGTTTTCATAGACAAGATATTTAAAAACTATCTGCTAATTGTTTCGCACCTGGGTAAGTTTCGAAGCTTTAGAAATTTAAATAAAATTTTCGATTTTAATAAATTATTAAAATTTGAACTACGTTTGAAATAATAAGGGTATTAGCAAGCTAAACGATAGAAATAGATCATTCAATTCATAAGGCTTTGGTGAGTATCGATAAAAAAAAGAGCACATAAAAAAAATTAATACAAAAATAATCTCGATTGGTCTACTAACCCGGTATGATTTTGTATTAATTTTTTTTTGGCTATTGTTGAATTTGGTCCAACATAAAAATAATGTAAAATATACGTCTGCAATCTCGAGTAAATGTAGGTAAACTTTGGTTTTGTTAAAAGTTGAATGCATGAGTTGACGTTTAGGTCCATTCAAATTAAACATGAATTTGTGTTGAAGCTATTTCAATCTAATAAAGACTCGAGCAAATTATCATTTATTTGTTCATTTAAGGCCTTATTAATTGTATTTTTAATTAGGTCTTTTATATTTCGTTTCTTTTTCTAATTTATTTATCGAGGCTTTTTTCTTTTTTTCAAATTAAATAAAAAATAAATTTTCTCAATTAAGAAACAAAAAAAAAAGCAAACCTATAAAAAATGCTAAAAAATTCTTTACTGTTTCTTTGATGAGAAATATTTTCTTTTTATGCTTTAATATGCTGCAAATCTATGAATTCATAATTTAAAATTATTTTTATCAATCTTATTTTAACAATCAAATAAATTTTTTTTTATAAATTACGACTTGTCTAATTTGGCTTTAAAAATTACTTACTTTAATTGAATAAAAAAAAATCCTTTAAAAATTTTTATTTTTATAAATTAAGTAAATCTCGTTTTTATACGTACAATTTTTTTTAATAGAGCTAATCTTTTTTTCCAATAACTTTATACAAAAAAAAATTATCAAATATTTGCATTTTTAACTTGGAAAAGAGAAATAAAATTTGAATTAAAAAAAACATATAATAGGTTTAGTAATAAGTTGAATATTGTTAAAGTAAAATTATTTTATAAAACTATGAAAAAGTTTTACTAGTTAAACATGAATAAAGGCTAAATCTTTTTATTCTTTAAACTAATTCGTTGATGTAAATAAAATGTCAACATTTATTTTCTTTACTGGGATTAATAAATAATTCTAAAAATCGATCAAAAACCTTTGTTTTTTCTTTATTGATAAAATTTAAAGTTGTCTAGAAACAAAAAAAATTGAATTGTTTTGAAATTAGTCATTTTTTATATTGAATTCTAGGGACTTTTCGCGGAATAAATTTGAGACATATAGTGCTAAGATTATTAAGAATCCCAAGGTAACCGGAATAACAATGTGGGAAAAATTTGCATTGCCGACAGGAACAGCTAATTCAAATTCATTTTCTGAATAATATTCACTAATTTCAGTCCAAAAACAATTTTTAAAAAAAAAATCTTTAATAAATTCGGCATCAAATTTTTCATTTAACTTAAAAAAAAACTCTTTTTGCATAGATAAGTCTTCATTACAGTCAGATGCCAATAATCTAGGACTATTCAATTTAAAGCGTTGATTCAAATATTTTTCAGATGGTGCATGATATCGTAAATGAAATGGATAGGCAAAAGAAATATTGCAATAATTTGATTGTTGATCACATGATAAGATTTTCTTTTTAATAATTAACACAAGCATAAATGATTCCGATCTGTACTCAATTGATTCAGTGTTTACTTTTTGAGATAGAAAAAATAAAAACGCCTGGTTGTATATACTTTGTCTTAATTCAAATTCATCAACATAGAAATTGGAATTAAATTTTTGCACGATCATTAAATTACAATAATTTTTTAAATAATCAATGTCATTTGTATTGATTTGCAGATTTATTTTATAATTCTTGTGAAATCCGTCATTATTAATATTTTTTTCATATCTTAGTGTAGCCGGATTGATCAGATTGATGCATCTATTCGTTATCTCATTTGTAAGAATTGTAATTATGTTTTGTTCGATTAAAAATAGTTTTAATATTATTTTTAGCTTTATCAGCATATTTTTTAAAATTTTTTAAGATTCATAAAAAATAAAAGATTAAAAATAAATTAATTATAATATTTTTAAATAAATTCCGACTCAAAGCTTTTATTATTCATCATTCTGAAAAATCAAACTTTACTTTTACTTAATTAAAAAAATTAACTGTAACTCTAAATCAATGTTGAAAAATTTAAAAAAAAATATCTTCATCCTCGTTTTAATACTTTTTATTTATAATTTTGAAAATTAAAATTTTTGCAAATGATACAGCATTTAAAATTTCTAATAAAAATGTAGAGACATTTGCTGCAAGTTTAAATTCAATAATTTAAAAATCTAAATGAATGCTAAAGTAATTTTTTTTCATAATTTTTGCTATTTCGGTACATTTCACCTGATTAAATTTAGAGAAAGAGACATGTTTTAAATGAAATTTGTTAATTAAGTTTTGTATTTGATCAAAATCCTTATTTTAAAAATATAATTCGTGGATCAGAGTTAAAATGATAATATTTTCTCTCAAAAGAAAATTAAATATTACTAATAAAATTTCAATTAAGATCTTTATCTTACCCATTTTTGATAGAATAATAAACTGCTTTGGAAGCAAATCTTTGTTACTTCACAACAGAAGGGAGAGTCCAAATTGTAATCAAGAAATCTTCGTCCAGTCTCATCATTACCCATCTTGAAATTCAAGTCACTTGAGAGTCTAGTAAAAGATGTAATGCAAGAACATTGCGAAAGAGATTTTGGTATTTACATTCAAAGCGACTTTAAATTGGATTCTTAAATCAAAATTTGACCATACAGGTCACTTTCAGACCGCATTTGGAATTGTCTATTATCTCATAGTGTTCATAGTTGGAAAATTATATTATTTTACAAGCAGATTAGTTGCAATTTAGAATAAGTAGCCAGAAGAATTTGTAGTGCAATTAATTAAATAGCTTTAAAGCAAAGATTGTTGGATGGTGAGGCACAATGAAAAGACTACCATAGCTCATTAGAGTTATGCTTGGGTTAGCTCAAATTTTCAGTAATAACTACTAATCCTACTTCTAAATACAATGATGATATTTTTGAGTAAAATTGAAATGAACAATTGTCTAATAAAAGATATTGTTAAAAAATATGCTTATGCTAAGATAAAATATGTTTTTTTTTTTAAAACTTTAATAGCCTTTTTCAAGGACATTTTTGTTACAGAATAATTCATCAATTAAAAATTTAAAATTTTTGCTCTTTAAATTTTATAAATTTTTAAATGAAGAAATCAAAAAATAAAAATACTTGCTTTAAATATTATGAAAAATTTCTCTAAAATTCAAACTAAAAGTTTTTTTTTTATTAAAAAAAATTTTTTAACTAAATATTAAATAATTAAAATAGTCTATTCTAAATGTTTTGAATTTAAAAGTCTTGATTTAAAATTTTTTATTCTTAATCTGTTAAAAATGTTTTTTATTTAAAAAAAAAAGTTGACATAAATCATCAAATTTTGATATTTCAATTAAGATTTATATTTATTTCTTTTAAATTCAAATCACAAAAAGTTAATTTCAGAAACATCTATACACCAGTAGTAGAATTTTTTACACTAGAGTTTTTTGAGTAAGATAAATTGGTACCACATGATAAGTCTCATACTCTTGCTTTAATTAAAATTTAATTGATTCCAATTTTTTTAAATGTATAAATTCTTTTAAAAAATGTTAGCTCTCAAATATCCATCTCTTTGATTTTAAGTACCAGAAATAGTAAGAATGCATTTAATGCATATTTTAATTAAATAAATATGACTGCTTTCAATGATAAAAACTTTGTATTATTTAATTCGCCGTAAAACTCTAAATGTATATAAGTCTATTTGTGTATCGTAGAACAGTAAAAAAAATTATTTAATTTTTAAAATCTTATTTACAGAAAACCGCAATTCGAATATTAGCATTTTGCAAAGTATGGCTAAAAAAAGGCCAAGAATATTTGTTATATCAATAATTTTGTTAATTTGTTGTAAAATTGAACACTTAAAGGTAATTCTAACATTACAATTTCTTAACATAACAGAAAGTTTATTTAAACTTGTTTAAAGGCAGGATCTCCATCTTTTAATTTGTTTGATAATGTCATCAATAATAGCAGCAATTCAAGTAGTCTAAATACAATTTAAAATTATTCTACAGAAATTATTTATTGCTAAATTTTACTAAGATTCAACTGACCAAAATGACTTGGAATCAAATAAAAATAATTTTTTGATTGATAAGTCAAAAAATGATTCTAATGAATTTTCTTTGGAAAATTTTGATCATAACATAATAGAAAACTTGACAACAATTTCATCAATTGATTTAGAAAATATAATTTCTGAAAATGCTTTCACCGGTGAGATGAGTGATATTTCTGAAGGTAATCAAACAAATACTATTTTTAAGTTTTTTTTTTATTTTTTAAAAAAATAGATGCTAATAAATTTCAGGATACAAATTCAAATTCTACATCGGATAATAAAGTTAATAATCAAACAAATTTAGAGATAATTTTTGATCAAAATATCAATGAAACAACTTTATTTGAAACTGAAAATTTTGCGCCAAACTTAGAAAAAAATGAACTAGAGATTGCATTCAACGAAAGCACACTAGAAATCCGGGATACATTTTCTAATAATACAACTAATTCAAATGAAATATCAATAATTGATGGTCAGCTAGAATTCAATATTACTGATGATAATATTGATAAAAATACTACTGCATCAAATTTTGATTATTCTACTGAATCGGAGCAGATTGATTTGAAGCAAAATGAGACAGAATTAGACTTAATTGAAACAAATATTACAAATTTCTATGAAAAAATAAATATTTTTTTTATTTATAATCAAGAAGAAATTAGTAAGTATTATAAATATTTTTCAAATAAAAACGATTTATAAATTTTTTAGCTAATAGCACAATAAAAATCAAAGACGGATATGATTTTAATCTGGATTGTTTTCATGACTCAAATATTTCAGCTAAAATTTATTTTTATAAAGATAAAGTAATCAGTAAAATTTTGAAAAAAATTTTGAATTATTTGAATTTATTTAGGAATTTATATCCACCACAACAAATACATCTTTGTCTTTAAAAATTCAAAATGCTTCAAAACTTGACGAAGGTGAATACAAATGTGAAATAATCTCTTTGGACTATCAGTATTTGAATCATAAATCTGTAAAAATTTCAATCGAAAATTTTGAACAAATTTTTGAAAACGAAAACGAAAAATTCATCCCAATTGAATTAAAAAATGAATTATATAAAGAAAATATCAAAGCTAGAAAGGGTGAATATTTTTATCAAGCTTGTACAAGTTTTTCGAATGGAAGTGACTTGCAAATAAAGTGGTTAGATAAAAATAAAAATGTAATTTAATCAAAGCTTGACTAATATAAACTTTTAAAATATAATTTTTGAAGGTAATTGAGTCGAACGATAAATTTTCTATTACAACAAGCGTTTTTACTGACAAAGAAACCAAAGAAACCATGGTATCAATTCTAAAAGGAAAAAATATAAATGATGATGATTATGGTTTATATGAATGTCAGTCTCTGGTTTCAAATTTAACTCAGAATTCTCAATTTGAAATTATTGTTGATAATTGTAAAAAAAATTTCAAAAATATTAATTTGTCATTTTTATTTTAAAATTTTAGCTATCAAAATGGACATTTCATTCTCTGATGAAGTTAAAATACTTGAGATAAATGAGTATTTTGATTTTCATTGTTACATACCTGATAATATTGACTTTTACATTTTAGCCCTTTACAAAAACAATGTAAGTTAATCCACTTTTGAATTATTTTATTATTTGAATTTGAATGTTTAATAATTTGTTTAAGTACGTAATTAAGACATCAAAATTAAACTCCATAACCCACACAATTTTAAATGCTTCATTAGATGATGCAGGTCTTTATGAATGCAAGGCGTTTGACGTATCTTATTTCCCAACTAATTTTCAATCAAGGACTTTAAAAATAGACATTGGTACTTTTAAAAAAAATTGATTTTCAGGATTAATTTCTATTTTAAAGTTAATCCACATGAATTGTTTGTTGCAAAGAATTCTAGCTTTTCTTTACGATGCAAGGAACATGAGTGGAAAAAAATCAAATGGGTAAATTTTTATTATATGATTTTACAAATTTTAATAAATGAATTTAAAAATATTTTCAAAAAATATTATCTTGAAGGTCATTTTTAATTAAAATATTCAAAATCTTATTCTGATTAACTTATAGTTTTGATTTTTTCTATTGCTAATAACTTATGCAAAAATTACTTATAAAAAAGGTTTAACGAAAGAGCTTCAGTTTACATTATTTAAAAATCTAGTAAATTAATAAAATTTGGTCATTAAAAAAACTTTTTTTTAAATATATTTATTATATTTTTATAAGGGTTCTAATGAAAATTTTACAAAAAAATTGGAGTTTTTCAGTTTTAAACAATCCGATAGCGGCAGTTATTCATGCTCTATTGATGAAAATACTGATTATAAAGTTGATGTCTTGATGATTGATAGTAAAGAAATTGAGATAAAGGGTGTTTTGGCAAAAAAAAAGTTTTCAAATATCAGGATTAATGATCAAATTGATCAAAGCTGCTTAGCAATTACTAATGTTGCTGATGTTTCGCCAAATTTACAAATACAATGGTATAATGAAAATGGCGAACGGCTGAAAATATCTGAGAACCTAGACATCAAAAGCTATGTGACCAATTCCAATCCTTTGTCAAAGATTTCGACTCTTAAAATTAAAAATATAAGTTTAGAAGACTTTGGGTTGTACGAATGTCGAATTTCTTATTTCTATACAATTAAGGCTATAGAGTTTGAAATTCACAATTCTTATAATAAAATTCAACCTGAATTAAACGAGAAGAAAATTGAATTATATCAAGGAGAGTATTTTGAGTTGATTTGCTCAACTGATGAAAAAATTGAGAAAGAATGGCAAATAAATAATCAAAGTGTAGAACTTTTTGATGGCATTAATATTAACGACAGTACATTGATAATAAATAATGCAAGTCTTGAAATGAATGGATCTATATCATGTAAAACACTTAAAGATGGAATTCAAAGATTTAAAATAATTCCACTAATTGTAAAACCTGTTCTAAGCGTAAATATATCATCAAACTTTGATATCTTAAATGATGTAATCAAAATCGAGTCAGAAACTCATTTGGAAATACAATGTTTTGGCCCGTTAGATGAAACTGTTAAATGGTCTAAAAATAATGAATCAAATTTTACCTCTGAAAATGGACTATTGTTGTTTAACTCTGTTACATTAGATGACACCGGTCTTTACATATGTCAATCAGAAAATGAAAGAATTAAATCAAAAATAGTAGAAATTGTTGTATTCGAAAAAGAAATATTTACAACCAACATTGGAGTCACTCAACAATTAACAAAAAAATATGTTGTCAAAAATGATACTATTTTGGAAATCGAAAATGGCATTGATGTTATTATTTATTGCATTACTGACCAAGAAGTAGAGGGTGTAAGTTGATTAATTATTTAATTTTTTTTTAATCATAAAAAAAATATTTCTTTGTTAAGTTTTCGTCAAATTATTTTTGGATAAAAAAAAATAAAGCTAAAATGGCCATTAATGCCGAAAGAGAATTGAACAAATTAACTATTAAAAATTTTGATAAAGATAATATAGATGAATACGAGTGCAAATATGGCGATTATATAGAAAATAGTATTACTTTGACACTTATGATCAAAGGTGAGTTGAATTTTAAAACTAAATTTTATTTCTTATTACTATTTTACTTTGTTTAAAGATGGTATACAACCACCTAAAGTCAATTTAGAAGAAAAAAATATACATTTAAATTATGGTGAGAATAGAACAGTTGAATGTAAGGTAATGGGAAATCCAAAACCTAAAGTTTATTGGCTGTTCAAAAATGAATTGATTGATAGTAATAAAAATTTTGAAATTCTTGGTAATAATTTGTACATCAAAAATGCTGATGAAAATACAAATGGTGAAGTAACGTGTCGAGCAGTTGGAAAAGATGATGCTTTTGATGAGAAAAGTGCATTAATTTCTGTACAAGATAACAGAATTTTAGTTAAAATTGAACCAAACGAAATAATAGTTCCAGTTGGGTCAGACATTAACTTGAGATGTGATATAATTCAACCAAATATTGGCAATATGCCCAACTTAAAATATGTCTGGACCAAGGATGACGCTATTTTAGACTCTTTTAATCAACGTCAAATAGATTTTAAAGCTTTGTCATTGAATCAATCTGGCAATTATGGTTGTCAAGTGTTTGATGGTGAAAGAAAAAGTGAAATCCAAAATTCAATGGTTAAAGTTATTCAAACCCTAGATACCGTTATTA
This sequence comes from Brachionus koreanus, assembly GCA_016987375.1. Taxonomy (NCBI): domain Eukaryota; kingdom Metazoa; phylum Rotifera; class Eurotatoria; order Ploima; family Brachionidae; genus Brachionus; species Brachionus koreanus. The sequence continues at coordinate 797,879 of PJRA01000160.1, forward strand.
TTACATCAAATTTTAAAATTGACTATCAAAATCAAAAATTGGTTGTAAAAGAATCAGATAAAGTAATTTTAAAATGTGAGTCTCAAGCTGATGAAAGTCAATTTTATTGGAAAATTAAAAGCATGAATGGTTATTCGGAAAAATATGGAAAAGAGCTTATTTTAAACAATGTAACACCGAATCAAAGTGGAAATTATGAATGTATTGTTAGAAAATCTGAAAATGAAAAAGAATTGAAATATGCTGTTAAGTTATTTGCTCTTGTATACGAGCCATTAAAAATTAAAATAGATCATTTTTTTCAAAATGATAATCTTAAAATGACTTGCAATATAATCCAAGGTTTACCTAGTCCAAACATTACCTGGACCAAGAATGACTTTGAAATAGAGAATATTATTGAAGAAACAAAAACACATTATCATTACTCTATTTTAATAGACCAAACAAACAAAGCTAATTTTGGTGTTTTCAAATGTACAGCTAAAAATGATTTAGAAGAAGTTTATGAAGAATTTCATTTTGGTATTTGAATTTTTATTTAAAATCAATTTAAAAAATTAATTTACATGTTTTTAGTTTCTAGTCAAACCCAACTTCAAACTACAACAACTTTGCCTACTTCTACAACAGCTTTGCCTACTACTACAACTGCTTTTGTTCCTGTTATTGCTAATTGGTCAATGAATATAAACAGTAGTGTCAACTACGAATTTCACGCGGGATCTAACATTGAAATAATTTGCAACTCATTTAGTCATTCCAACAAGGTAAATTTTAGAATATTATTTTTTTTTCATTTTCTACTAATTAAGAAAAAATCGAAAATTCTGAACGTTAATTTTAACTCAAATTTCAAATTTTCGGATATTTAAAAAAAATTCTTAAATTTAGTATGTTATCTATTTAACATGTTAATATTTGGTTCTAAACTTATAAATGAAAATTAAAAATGCGATTACTCATAAAACTCTAGATTTTCGTGTACTTAAACTTCAAATTGCCCATCGCAATAGTAATATAATATTTGTAGCATATTTAAACAATTTTAGATTTCATTTAAAAAATAAAATATTAAATTCTAAGTTAAAAGATCAATTCAGTTTTTTCAGTTTTAAAAAATCTATTAAAAATTGATTCAATTAAACGATTTAAATAAATATTTCTAAAATTAAAATTAACATTATTAAAATTGATCATTCTCATTTTTACTTGTTTATTTGATTTTCATTCTATTTGAGAATTAGTTTGTTTAAATTTAGTACAAATGACGAGCATTTCATTTTATTACCAGATGGGAAAAATGCAATAACCATTTTTTGGCACAGTAAAATTTTGACCAAATTACAGTTTTCAAATGATGAAATTTGAAAGCGCCTTTAATTATTATTGAAAAATAAAATCTAACCCTTTTTTGGTACCTAATTTCCATGAGAAATTATTTTTATTAAAGTAGAAGATAAACTAAATATTAATTTATTTCTTAATTTAATAAAAAAAAATTTAAATAATATTTTTAAATGCTTCGAAGACTTAAAAAGTCTTTTTGGAAACTAAAAATTATTATTATTTTATTATACTAAAAATTAAATTTTATTGAATATATCTAAAAGTATTATCAAACATTAAAGAAATAACATTAATTTATTAAGCAACTATTTTTATCTTCTATTTTTATAAAATTTTTATTAATTAAAAAAAAGAATAAAAATTTAATCAAGAATGATTTAAAATTCAATTGGAAAGCAAAATTTCATAAACAATTGCCATCAAATGTTAAAGCAAAAAGCAATATTTTATCTATAGAAAATTTGAATTTTGAAAACGAAGGTCAATACGAATGTAAAATTGATAACAATTATGACATGAAAACAGAAAGTGTGATAGTTAATCTTATAGTTAAAAGTAAATACATTTTATTTTAATACAAAAAAGTTTAAATTTTTATAGACACTAAAAAAAAAATCAATTAAAATATCAAGAATTAAAAATAGATTTTTCTACTGGAAAAAGAAAAAGTTTAAATAAAACAAAATAAAAAAAAAACACTTTAACTTAAATAATAATTAAATTGAATATTTTAAGGAAGACCCGAATCTCCCACTGCTGAAATTATAACAAAAATTATTGACCTGGAAAAAGAGAAAAAAATAAGTGTCAATTGTTATACCAAAGGGTATCCGAGGCCAAAAGTAATCTGGCTTTTTAATGGAAAAGAAATAAAAAACCATCCGAATTTCTATAGTTTCAGTAATTCTTTACTTATTCGCAATCCTAATATAGATCTGAATGGATATATAACTTGCCAAGCCATTGGTCATGAAAACAAAATAGCTGAATCAAGTGCTATTTTAGTTTATGCATATGAAACGCATCCAATAATTGATTTGTCTATTGATAAAAATAATTTAACTATTGGTTCATTAGCTATGTTGAACTGTAATATCAGAAATAAAAAAAGTTTATGGATAAGAGAATTTTTTTATGATTGGTTTAAGGATGGAAAATTAATCGAGCAAGAAACCAATAATCAAATTTATCAATTAAATGTCACATCAACTAGCGACTCTGGATTTTATTCGTGCCAAGCTAGAGATGCCAAAAATATTCAAATTAGCAATAAAGATGAAATATTTTTACAAGTTTATGAAAAAATTGAAATTAAAATAAAATTTGAATCAAATTTTGAAATAAATGATAAAACAATAAAAGTTAAAGAAGGAGACAACGTTACAATCAATTGTATAACAAATGAAATAAAAAATCATAAAATTCAATCTAGATGGGTCTCAGAAAATATTTATACAGATCTATCGAAATTTGGTGTCTCGTCAAATGGGACATTTAGAATTGTTAATGCTAAATTAGAAGATTCAGCTAAATACATATGTCTGTCTAGCTCAAATGACTCAAAAGTTGATTCTGTCAGAGATTTTGTAAGTATTGAAGTTGAAAGATATGAGCCCATTGAATTGTTTATTTACCAACATGACCAAGAGCATCAAATAGAAGTCGATTGTATTTTTGAGGGCTATCCCGAACCGAATCTAAAATGGATTACTAAAAATAATAATTCATATGTTGATCTAAATCAAAAAGAAATTCCATTTGGAGGTATTAAGCTGATTTTAAACAAGACTGAAACTCAAGATATAAAAAATTTTGAATGTATAGCTGAAAATAAATTTGAAAAAAAAGTACAAGAAATAAATTTATCAATGGGTAAAATACCACATCATCCAGTGCATATTACTGAGGAAATATCCGAAACAACAAAAATTTCTGATACATTTGATTTTACTCATTCAAGTTCAAATCAAATTCTCTTAAATGAATCGCGAAACTTTACAAAATCGAAATCTACAAACCAAGGTTTATTAATTTCTACTGCTGAAGAAACTACAGATGCTATCTTTTATTCCACTGCAACCACTGAAACCACTACCACTTCTACCACTACAACCACTACTACTTCTACCACTACAACGACTACCACTTCTACCACTACAACCACTACCACTACTACAACCACTACCACTACTACTACTACAACCACTTCTACTACTTCAACCACTACGACGTCAAAGCCAAATGTTAGGAAAATGATTATTAACAGCGACAAATTACTTTATCTCAATTTAGGAGAAAACATAGATTTGGAATGCAATTTACCAAACATGGAAAATAAAGTAATTAAAAAAACAAAACATAACCACTCTTAATTGTTCATCATTTTTTTTACAAGCTTAGAAATTAAAAATATTCAAAAATTATTATAAGATATTTAAATTGTTTTTGAAAATTTTATTTTATTTGGCAAGTTTTTAACTTAAAAACAGGAAAATTATTAATTTTTATTAGACTTTTATTTGATTTTTAAAATAACAAAATATTAAAAATATTTTCATTAATTTTTAAAAAACTAACTTTAAATTGTTTTATAGAATCTGATCACAAGTTGGTACAAACCTAATAGTCAAGCTTGGCCAAAAAAAATCTCTCGTAAAAATCAGCTGCTGCAAATTCGAGACTTTGATCTTTATATAAGTGGAAGCTATTTGTGCTCAATTTCATCAACATCTGAAACAAAAACTTTTAATTTAACTATTAAGTCAAAGAATGAAGGTCAAATCCATGTTAGATTAGATCGAAACTATTTTGAACTCAACGATAACCAAAACATTAAAATTTCATGCGAAACTTACCCTGAAATTGGTGATGATCAAAATCTAATTCAGAATATTCAATGGCTAATTAATGACAAAGACATAAGTAATTACTATAATGTGTTTGAATATAGCAACAAACTAGTTGTAATAGGTGCTAATCAAAGTCTACATGGAGTTGTTACTTGTAGGGCAATAAGCAAAAAGGGTCATTTTGTTGAAGACACTGCTGTCATTCGAATGAACAGACAAAAAGCTTTGTATATTGACATTTACCCGAAAATTTCCAATCCTATCATTGGTGATGAGATTGAAATTTTGTGTACATTAGAATCACTTAGAGACAACAAAGATTTATCTAATGTAGAATTTGAATGGAGAAAGGATGGAAGCTTGATACGCGAAAGCGATTTTTTAACAATCAATAAGAATGGAAGCTTGAGTCTTACAATCACTTCATTACAAGATTCCGGATTATATACTTGTCAAGCATTTGATCAAGCAAATCTAAAAAGCAACATTGGTAAACTAAACATCGATGTTTTAGAAGATAAAAAAGAAGCCTCTCAGATCAAAATAGAATCTGATAAATTAATACAAGATAAAAAAATAATTTTAAAACAAAGAGATAATGTCACTTTAAATTGTTTGATTAATTCAAGTGAACCAGTTGTACAGCCAAAATGGTATATGATTGATGGTTCTTTAGTTTCAGATTATCATATTACATCTAAAGATGGCTCAAGATTGACCATAAAAGACATTCAACCAGTTCATAGTGGACGATATTCGTGTTTAAATATGTTTGATATTGACAATTTTCAAAAATCTAGTGACCATGTTGACATAATAGTCGAAAAATATGTTCCTATTGAAATTTATACAGAATCTCACGAAAATGATGAGAATTACATAATTGAATGCTTTATTAAAAATGGATATCCAAATCCAGAGTTAAATTGGATCTACAACAAGTCAAGAAAATACAAAGTTAACAAATTTGTGGATCATATTGAAATTATTCTGAAAAAGGAAGATGCTGATATATATGGTTCTTATGAGTGCAAGGCCAGCAACAAATATGAAACTAAATCTAAAACTTTTAATCTTGAAAAAAATAAGCCTCAAATAGAAGAGTTTAGTGTAGAGATAGAGAAAGATAAAATTATTTTATCTGAAGGTGAAAGCTCTGAAATTTATTGTAACATAATTGGAAGCTCTTTAGATAATAAAAAAATAGAATGGTTTTTAAATGACGAATTTATTAGTTTGAAGAAAAATTTTAATTTTAAAGCTTCTTTTAATGTATTGAAAATAGAAGATATTAAAAAAGAACAGAGTGGAACGATAAAATGTACTATCTATAACTATCCACAGAATAAAAGTGATTCGGTTGTCTTAGAGGTAAAAGAGAATAGAGAAATCTATAAAGTAGAAATTGAACCAAAAGACCCTCAGTATTTCGAAGGTGATTCATTTGAATTTAAGTGTATAATTAAATCAAACTCCATGATAAATAATAATCCAAGATATCTAAAATATACTTGGTTTAAATCAGGCGAAATTATAGGAAATGAGTCAAAATACGAAATGAAATATATTCGCTTTGGTTCAGCGGGAGATTATTACTGTAAAGTTGAAAATAAATTGACTGGTCGCTCCAGCAATTTAGCTAAAAGTAGATTGACCACATTGTCAGTGCCAACTAAATTTATCAATCAAGGTGAAAATAAAACTCTAGTATGCGATCTTGAATTTAAAAATTATACAAAATATGAATGGAGTAAAATTGGAATGGATCTAGAAAATGACACACATAAACCGGAAGAAAAACTATTGCATATTAGAAATTCGAGAGTCAAAGATCGCGGGGATTATGTGTGCAAAGGCTTTTATAATGATAAAGATTTTCACATAAAATACATCCGAGTAGAAGTAAATAGAGTTGAAAAGCCCAAAATTATTACGAGTCCAAGTCAAAAGACAATCGATTCCTTTAGAAAATATCCATCAGTTAGATGTGAAGTGGTGGCTGGCATACCTCCACCAACAGTAGAATGGAAAAGGGTGGACGGAAAGCCAATGTCAAATAGAGTAGAAATAAGACATAACACTCTAAATATTAAGGATACTCAAGCGGAAGATGTTGGCATTTATATATGTATTGCTAAAAATGATTATGGCGAAGATTCAAAGCAAATAATGATCAATAAACCTTTTTCATTATACTGATCAATTTTTATTTTAGATTTAATTTTTAATTTAGTTTAATAAAAGTTAATTAATTGAATATATTTTTGATAAAAATTTTCTATATAATACTTTAGCAAAAATTATGATAAAAAAAATAAGTATTTCAAATATTAAATTAAATAAAATTTATAAAATCGAGAAATTGAGTTATATAATTTAGCATTTTTTAAAAGATTGGATATTTTTGATATTAGAATCTCTGTGATTTTTAAATTTAAAGTCATATTTTATTAAATATTTTTCAAAATTTTATGATTAACTCTATGCTTATTTAATTATAAAGAATTTCATATAATGAAAATTTTGGTACTTATACGTTTTTATTAGAAAAAAGACTCGTCAGCAACAGTAGTAATTCATGTAGGTAGAAAATGTGCTAAAAGTTAGAAGGATACAAGATTGAGTTAAAAAATCTAATAAAGGTTAAATGTCCTTCAAAAGAAGAGAAAGTCTGATAGACGATGCATTCTTGATCAGAATTCTATATGTTCAACTGTTGAGAGCTGCGCTAAGCTTACTAAGAAATTATTTTAAAATCCTCTAGATGAAAGGTTTTTCAGATGCATCATTACTTGTGACAAGAATTGAATAAATCGAAGATAACACGATTTTCGAAATTATGATAACTGAAATTAACTAATCAACTAAGCCTCTCGTGAAAAGACGATAATTTGTTACAAAATGATGTTGTTTGTTTGATGGAATTTTCAAGGGGTATTTTTCTTAGAAGACGGCATTTTACTAGCCAAGACAAAGCTGTTTAATGGTTTCGTGAGTTTTTTGACTGCAAAAACCGTCAATGGTCTAACATAGAAAATACTCACTGATAGATGGCCAAAGAATATAGAAGCATATTGGTTTATATTTTGAAGTTTAGCTAGCTTTTGCTTTTTACTAAAAAAATACCACTATTTAATATCAAATTAAAATTTTATTCTTTAATTCTTTAGAAGAATTTAAATTTCTTATTTTTAAAATATTTTGAGATTTATAACACAACTTCAACTAAACTTCCAACAAAAAATTGCTTAAAATTGAGTCATAGATTGACAATAATCGGGCAAATAGTTTTTTTTAATCAATTAATAAGCAATTTAACTTAAAAAATAAATAGCTTGCAAAACTTGGCATTTTGCTCTTTTTAATATTGGTTCATAAAAAAAGACTTTTCAAGAATTTTTTTCTTTTAAAAATTTTTTATAAAATAAAAATTGTCAACACTTAGTAAAATGTATAGCAAAAAAGAGCCAAGTATTCTAAACTTTGAAAAAATTAGTTATTACTTATAGTTTTTATGAAATTAACTGGTTAACCAACGCTTGGTCGATCAAATTAAAAACCAAATATTGGTTTTTACTTATTTATCCTCCTAATAATATTTTTAAAAAAGGAGACTAATTAAAGTAGAATATAAATCTGGTTTAATTGAAACCGTAAAAGGAAAAAAATAATCTCAGTAAATTTTTATATTTAAAAATAAAAAAAAGGCTTTTATTGTATCATTTTTTAAACATATTAAAAGCATTAATCAAACAGATATTTTTATTTATTTATTCAAAATTTAGCAAAAAAAGAATGATTTATCAAACTGCTGTTTTTTTATTTCTTTCAAGATTTATTCTAAGCTTAGATGTTTTTAAATGGCCAAATTGTAGTGGACAAGTTTCCAAATTCACTCTAATAAAATTTCCGAAAAGCGTCACCGAATTACAAGAGGAAAATTTTGGTTTTGTTGTGAAAAATTTTGACTCCTTTTCGCAAGTTAAACTAGAATGTGTTGAGATTAAAGAAAAATTTAGCGATTTTGAAATAAAATTTGTTCCGAATAATCAAATTGATTTAACAAATGATTTGAAGTTCAATGCTAAATTAAAAAAAATAGATTTTATAGTTATGCTTTTTAACAGCATTCGATCTATACAAAATAATCTAACAATATTTGAGAATTTTACAGGTAATGTTCTTCTTGAATTTATTTATTCTAAAATAGATTTAAGCTTAAAGTGCAATTTACTCTCGGCTAAAGAATTTACATTGTTTCAAAATTGCTATTCGATTTCTTTCAGAAGTGTAAAATATAAAACGAACATTTGTCCTTTAATATTTTATAATACAAATATCAATATTTTAAATTTTAATTCAATTTCAGATACATACATTTTTAAAAATAGTGTTAAATTTGTAAACTTAAATACTTCAATGGAAGCAAACATAGATGAGCTTTCTCTTAGTGGTCATGAATTAAATATTTCATCAAATTTAGTTGATATCAATATTTTTAAAAATTTATCTTTCTTAATACTAAGGGGTCACATTAAAAGTATTGACTGGCCTGTTATAATCGAATTAAATAGCTTAACTACTTTAAGCATTACCATATATAAAGTAAGAAATTTCTTATTCAAATATAATGAATGGTTCGAAAAATGGGATGAAAAATTAGAAAGGAAAGTCTACATTAATTTGGGCATTATTGATGATTATGCATTTCCAGATGAAGATTTTTGTATTTTTTACAAATTTCCATCATTTCACTTAATAAAATACAATTTATTCATCAAAAATAATGATTATCTTTGCACCTGTGTTTTACAGTGGCTTGGTAAATGCTTTTCTAAAGCTTTAAACAATTCGTGTAAAAATGAACAATTTTTTAACAATTGTAAGATTGAAGATCGTGTCCTGTCTAAAATAAATAACAACTTCAAATTTAAACTTAATTTTTACATTATTGGAGCAATTTTGAGCTATATTAGCTCAATTGGTTATTTAATATTTTCTTTAACAGGTTTATCATCAAATCTATTAAACATTTATATAATTGATAAATGCAAAAAAATAAGCGTTAACGATAAAAATAAATTTACGTCGATACTATTGAATTCTATGATTTTGAGTTCAATTGTTAATGTTTTGTATTGCTTGATTATGGGTTTTCACCTGATGAATTCATGTGCCTTAATAAATGGAATATTTTGTTCAAATCTTTATGGTAATGTGTTAGTTCAATATTATGAAATATATATGGTTGATTTTTTAGGTGGTATTTTAAAAACTTTATCAAATGTATTAAATGTTTGGATTTCTGTATTTCGATGTGTTATACTTGATAAAAATTCAAGACTTTTTTGTTTGGTTAATGGGTTAATAAATAAATTTAAAGGAAAATTGAAAAAAATGCTTTTTTTTGTTTGCATTTTATTAATTTTTACACTGTCAAATTGTGACAAACTAAATGCATCGATTGGAAATTTGACAGACGGCAATTTTGATCCTGATTATTTTGGCATTCCAATGAGAAATTGGTTCATAACTGAAAATATTGAAATTTCGAAAGACATCTATGGATTGGAATATAAAGTTCTTACCAAAAATAGATATTTTTTTCTATTTGTTATTAATGTTCTATTGAATGGCATAATTCTTTGGACAATTTTAGTTTTTTCGGATTTTTATTTGCTTTATAAGTTTAAAATTCAACTTAAGGCGAGTAAAGCGTTTTGGATTAAAACATCGATGCAAGGAACAAAAAAAGATCGTTTGATCAAAATTCATGATAAATTAGTTAAAATGTCTGTAAAAATTTGGTTTAATAATTTCATACTCGTTTTATTTCGATTATTTGAATTGACAATTGCTATCTTTATATTTTCTATGGTAATATTTTATAATTTTTGTCAGGATTCAGAAAAAATTTGTGATAATTTTCTAGATTTTGACAACCTTTTTTATCTTATTACATGTTCATATTCGATAGTGATTTATTATTTACTAAACAAATCATTTAGAGATATTCTAAAAAGAATGCTTGCTCGTAAACAAAATCTTTAAAATAAGCCAAAGAAAGGAATAGTCGACAAAAATCTTTTTTATCGATTCAATAGTTAAAATTGAAAAAAATAACAATTAAATTATTAAATGAATATTTGGGTCTAGCAAATTAAAATTTTTTTATGCTTTAAAACAAGACAGAAAGCAACCATTTCAGTATTTAATTTGAAATTTTCTATATTTCTATATTGATTAAATTTTTCAATGAGAAAATATTGAATAGATTTAACTGTAATCTTTTCTATTTTAAATAATCAGATTTCTGGAATAAAAACAACCAGCTTGTTTAGAATGATATTTCATGTGAAAGCAATTAAATATTTGATTAAATTTTTCAAAAAATAAAATATTTTAAATTAAATCGACACTTAATTTAATAGATTTGAATCTGATCCAAAGTCATTTAGTTAAATTCAAATTTAAATTTTTGCCTTTTTTATAATTCTAATAAATTGTCTAAGAATCAGATCATCTCAAATAATAAATTAGTTAGTATTTTTACCATTATTAAATCCGACTTCTTATGTGTCGCCAAATGAACGATTTAAGCTTACAATTTCTTTTCACATAATAGAGTTATTATTTAAATTAAAAAATTTGAATTTTTATTTTTTATGTTATTATTGAATAAAATATTTAGTTGAATTTTATGCGTAAAGGAAAACTTGGCCAATATTTTGGTTGATAAATATCATAATTTTTGTCATGGATCATTTGTAAAGTTGTTTCAAGATATTGAATTTCTTTAGCCTTATTTCCATACATTAGCTTCAATTCTTCTTCTCTTTCCTTGCCAACCATTTCAAGTGGAGCACTAGTAGAGCTTTCTTGAGTAAAAAGATTCACTTGAAGTTTTTATTTAGAAAACAATAATAAACGCTTTCAACTTAAATTTACATTGTTCACCTGTCATGGGTTTTAATTCGCTTTTGCTTAATTTTTTCTTTCTTTCTTTTCCTTTTAGAAAATAAAATATTGTTTTATTCAATTTGATCAAAAGCTTACGTCTTTCTCGTTTATATTTAAAACTTTCTTCATAGAACTTGATTGTTTCAGGATCAATTTCAAATTCGAATTCTTCTTTGACCTCATTTTTCATAGAGTTTTTAAAATTATATTTAACATCATTCCATTTAATTTCACTTAATAGTTTCATTGTTTCTGAATGGGCCTTTTTGCTAGCGTCAAATACATCATTATAGTTTTTAAGGAATTGTTCTGTTTTCGGATCTTAAATTTTAATTAAACTTATCAAATATATATGGTCCAAGTTTCGTACCATTTTTTGTAAAATCGTTATAATTTTTCCAATAAAATGAATATTTTGGATCATCATACCAATTCATTTCTGTCTAAATTTGCTGAAAGTTTTTAACAAAATTAGAATTAGAATAAGTCATATGTATTAATTATTAGATGATTATAATAACTAAATAGTCTTTAGAAATTTTTTGACATAATAAATTAAACAAAAGCAGCTTTTTTCTCAAACAATTTTCTAAAATTTAAGATTTAATAATTAAATAATAAATAAAATTTAATAATAAATAAAATGTTAACAAAAATTATCCTAGTGATTATTTCAAATTTTTGTTAAAAAGTATTAATTGAAAATTTAATTTGACTAGTGGTTCTTGTTTTGAATCACTCAAATCATTAGCACATATCGCAAATATTGTGTAACAGGCTCTACTTGATCAACATACAAGCCAAATTTTTATAAAAATTAAAAACTGAGAACGAAAGGAGAACTGAAGTAATAAATTTTTGAAAAGAATTTTTATTTAATAATACTATTTAAATAAAGAACAAATAAAATTTTCAACTTATTTCGAAAAAAAAAGTTTTTTTTAAATGATGAAAATAATTAATAAATTTTAGATAAATTCAACGCATTCTTTATTGCTATCACAAAAAACTAAATAATCATCAGATGCAATGTAAACTTCATCAAAATTATAAGAAAAGCTGCTCGTAATTTTAATGTTGTCTTCAAAGTTAAAAAAACTTATTTTTTTTGCCAAACCACTAATTTTGATTATATTTTTTTGCTTGTCCAGCATAAAATAACATGGTTCTCCATTTAATTCCATCAATTTTTCAATCGATCCGCTATTTCTATTCATTCTTATCATTTGAAATTTATTGTACATATAAATGTGCTGTTCGGTGAAACCAAATATCTTTGGAAAGCTCAATTCTCTTTGACTGCTTCTGTAAATATTTTCATTTTTTTCGAAATAGAAACCATCATCTAAGTTAAGTTGCTGACCAAAAGAATCAATTGTTTCCAAATTATAGTTGAGAATTTCACAAATGTCTCCGTTGCGATGAGAATATGTCAACAACAAATTACATTCATTCATAAAGATGGATTCGATCATTGATGACTTTTGTGATTTTTTTACACAATTCAGATCCCAATCGAACAAAATAAGATGACTAAATCTAGAAAAAAATGTGTCTTGATTTGGTACATTGCCTGAAGCTGAAATGCAAATATGTTTTCCATGAGTACTAATTATTGGAAAACTAGACATATTGTCGAGAGCTTTTACAAGTTTAATTGACCTACCATTTTGATCGAAAAGCTCCAAAGTTAAGTCTCTTCTTAAACTAAAATATATTTTAACAATTTTATTTCGTGAGAGTGGCAATAAATATTGACGAATTGAACCCTCTGCCAAACAGTCCTCACTATTTAATTCAATTCTGTATGTCGATTTATTTGTAAAGCTTTCTTTTAAACTTTTTATTTTAAAATAATTTTTATTCTCAGACTTGTCAATAACATAACCTAACAAACAATCTTGATTCACATTTATTTCTTCAAAAATTGATAATTTCTTTTTTAAACCATATAATTTTGCTTGAAAATAACTGTGATTGCTGACTTTTTCAATATCTAATAAAGCTTGATTTTGAAACTGTGATTCTTGAGCTGTCAACTGCTCAAGATCCAAAAAAAAATTGTTGCGCTGTTTTTCTACTTTTTCTATTAATGAATCACGAATATTATTAAGTTGAAGTATAAGAAATTCTGTTTTTAAATCAATGTTGTTAATAACTTGGTCAAAGTGTTTATTTGCTAATGAATGTTCTAGCTTGTCATTACAACTTGGCAATAATAAACTATCTGATTGCTCTTTTTCACTAAAAAGATTCATTATTAGCTTGTTGTCAGGAAGTTCAGATGGATCTGCCATTGTAACCCTTTTATTGCATACTAAGCAATCATACGACATCTCATTTAAAAACAAATCGCTATTTTTGATAAGACAATCTAGGCATACTAAGTCTGAGCATGGAAGAACTTTGGGAATATTTTTTTCATTATTGAAAAGGTTGACACAGCTTTGACACTTGAAAATTTGATCCATTCTACTTTATACTGCTGATGGTGGAAAACTTTTTTCAATTTTATAGTGTTTTACTGATAAATGGCTTAGTTGGAAAACAAAGAAACTTTTGCTCGATAGACGACTAATTATTTGTCCGAATTTTCAATTATTGAATAATCATAATTATCTATATCTTCATTTTTAGCACTTGTTTTATAAATTATATCTAATTAAAAATATTCATTGAATTAAAATAAAATATTGGTTGGATACAAACTATAAACATAAAAATAATAATGATATTTTAGTCTTTACATTCTACCAAATATCGTTCTCCCTTTTGAACTCATAGATATCTCAAATTTTTTTTTTGACCCTATTCTATCCTAGTGGATAATGGCGAGGCGCTCATCTCCTTTTCGTAAGTACCTTTTTGAGCAACAGC
>PJRA01000160.1:812032-875744 GCA_016987375.1 Brachionus koreanus
TGAAGATTTTTCCATCCTCAGTGGGTTTTGAACCCTCCACCCTCTGCTTGCATGACTAACACAAAACACTCGGCTATACCGACTCAGATATCTCAAATAGATGGGAAAAATTTATCATAGAAGATGATCTCAACGCAAAGGCTAAAAGTTTAGACTATTTTAAGGAAATGAAAATGGTTTTATCTTTGATAAAATCGTCAAAAAGCTACCTGCAATCAATGACAAAACACCAACATACAATAAATTTAAAACTGAATATTTTGATGTCCTCTTTTCTTAATACCAACATCACCCTCGGATAAAGTACTAGACTAAAGTTTTATAGACCATGACATGTTAAGTGGCATATATATCTCCTGAATAATTAATTACAGTTAAGTGCTTGAATACAAATCTTAACTTTAAAAAAGCAAATTGGGTACAGTACCGAGATTTACTTAGGTCATCAAATAAACATATAAGTTCTTTGACAAAAAATGATGGATTAAGCGATCTTAAAAGCGAAAAGATTATTAATACTGCTTAAAATTCTGTTCCGTTTCATAGTCAAAGATAGCTTTTAATAAAATTACATCTGAAGTTCATTTAACACTGGAAGCACCAAAAGAGTCATTTTGACTCTTTTGAAAATTTTTATATCCTCGTATCTTTTGAAAGGATTTTTCAAATGAATATATCTTTATTGATTTATGTAGATTTTAAAATTTTCTTTAAAAAATGATATTATTATAGTTTTTTTATAAAATATTTTTGAATTAAAAAAATCTGAAAAAATTCTTGGTGCTTTAAGTGTTAAATCTAAAAGAATTCAGGAATTGAGCAGTGGGTTCGATTGAGTGTAAATGATTAGCTCGATAAAATAACCTTTGTCTCATATCAGAAAATGAGCGCTTTCACTGTTATCTCTTAGGATAGAAAAAGAATAAACTATTATTATCAATTTTCAGAGTTAGTCAAAATTCGAAAATTGATTTTAAAAAAGAGTATCTTAAATTGTTAAAGGAATAAAAGCGATGAAACATTTTAATTGAGAAACAAAATAATTGCTAAACACATATTTAACTAAATATTTAATTTATTAACAACATTGATATAAAATATTTCATAACCTTATAAAAAAGGTAAAAAATTGAGAAAATTAATTACAAAATTCTATTAAATTTGTAACTGAAATAGATCGTTAAATTAATTTTGATCTACCTAAATAAGTTTTTTACGCTTTAAGCTTTTTACTTTTCTTTTGCACCAAACTTAATCTAATCTATCATATAAAAATAGTGCTCGAAGTCAAATTGGTAAAAATACTTTTTGACTTCTTATCAAAAAATTTCCATTGCTTTTAATAACAGATCAAATTTATTTTAATAATTAACACGCACATAGTCAGCCCTATATTTTAAGTTAAATAAGTGTTTTATTTCTTTTAAAAAGAAAAATGATTGATGCCATCAATCTTTCAATTCCAAGAGTATAATCGGATTATACTCTTGGAATTGAAACTTAGAAAGATCTTCGTATTTTTACTCAATTTTTTTTTTTTTAAATAAAATAATAAATCTATCCAAATGATTCGATATTAGAATAGTCGAAAAATACAAAATTAATTTTTTCAAAATTTTAAAAATATAAGTATCAAACGTTTTATTGAGAAGAAGAATAATTATTGATTTGAGAAATAAATCTAATTGTACAATAATTATTATAAAAGAAAAGAAATGATTTTAAAGACTAGTTAATATAGATGCTGGCTCGCGAGGACAAATTATTGGCACTATTGCGAAATTTTCTGAGAAATATCTAATTATTTCCATCAAATTCAATTCAAATAAACAAAAAGATTATTTAAAAGAGCTGACATAATTAATATAATAAATTAAATATTACAATTAAATAAAATTTCTTTTTTTAACAACATAGACTGACAATCTTCGCATTATAAAAAATTTTGTTTACGAACCAAATCATTCTTTCATGAAAAGATTACATGTTGACTTGTATCAAAAAATCATATATAAATTTCTTTTTTTTCTTTGTTTTTTTTAGGTAACCATAATATTTTTTAAATTTAAATTAGAGCAAATCAAAAATTAATTAATTAGTGAAATTTTTATTATAATTTTATATTACAAAAATCAATCCAAAATATTTAATTAAAATCAGTATAAAATACTTAGATGCTGAATTCAATTAACTAATTTATCTTACACTTTTACGTAAATAAGCTATTAAGCTTAAATAAGCTTAAAAAGAAGACTGATCAAAAATCAAATTTAGTATTCTTGTTTCAATTGATTTGATTTCTGAATATTTTCTTCAAAAATTGATTTAAATTCAGGTTCACTCGAAAGATTTATAGAGCTTTTTCTCTACAATTCTATTAAATTAGATAAAAATAAATTATAAAGATGAAATTGTTAATTAATTTACCAAATTTACGTAAACTTACATTAAAATACGTTACTTTTAGTTAAATCATCCATAAATGCTTACGGTCAAAATAATAGAATAACTTTTGATATAAACTAGTTAGTTACATAAAAATTTGCTCAGATATAGAAAATTTTCAGATTAACAAAAATTTACATTAATCTTTCTTTTTTTTTTTTATAGAAAAATCTCTAAAAAAGCTTAAATATAAAATTAATATTATAAATATATAAATAAGAATGATTAATTAAAAAAAAAAGTTGTATTTTATTTTGCAATAAAAAAGATTTTATTTTTATTCTGGCTTACTTATTTAAATTTCTTTCAAAATTGTTTGAAAACAAAATTTAGTTTTTAATTTCAATAAATTTTTTTGAATAATAACCATTATCACCAAAAAATGTAATTCTTCTTATTAAACTTGCAATTGCACACTTTTAACAAAAAAATCTTTCATCTAAAATGGTATATTGAATCATATTAATAAATTAAAGCTTGATAAAAATTTAAATTATAAAATATTTTATAAACTTATTTAAATAAAAATTCCTAAGCCAAATAAAATATTAATTTATTCAATTAAGTAATTTTTTTAAATTGTACTTTTCTATTTAATTTACAAATAATAAAAATAAATTAATGAAAATTCAAATTCTAGTTTCAATCAAATTTAACGAATAAATTTTATTATTATTTTATTTATTAAGTCTATGAAATAAAATTAGTTTAAATACAAATCTTTAAAATAGAATGAAAAATTTTTCTTGCAGCAAAAGGCTCTGAGTCTTTATTTAATTACTTGACAGAAGGCAAATAGTATCAAATTGCTCAGATAATAATTATTATATAAAATTATATACTATCTTTAAGGTTAGTCCAATTATAATTTGCGTCCATAATATTTATCTAATAAAAATCAAAACAAAGATTATGGTGCAGAAAAAATTTTTGCTAAAGACTGTGAGTATTAAACGTAAAGTTTTGGTCTAATTAATAAATTTATTTATTTTTGAAAAAGCAAAATTGAAAAATAAACAATTTTAAATTCTATTTATATCTATCAAAATTTATCATTTTCATCATTTATTTCATTTGATTAGACAAAGTAAAATTTATCTAACATTTGCATTTAAAAAATTATTAATGCGGAACAAACGCTTATGGGATCTATCAAATTTTTTTTTGCAAAACTTAAATTGATCCTTTTCCGGGTGTTGTTTTTGACTAGAAAGTTCAATAAATTTATGATATCGTATTTAGAAATGCAATATCCAATATAAGTGTTGTGTAGTTTCTATGTGTTTACTTTTATCGATCAGCTATTTTTCTTAATCCAGAAGATAAGTTATTTCTCATATGAAAATTCTTTAATAAAATATGATTGTAGTTACCTAATACTGGGCATTTCTGTTAAGCTGATTTTTCATTCAATTGATCGATTTGATTTTAAATATTTTCAATATTTGTTTCAAAATTCTATTTGAGTATTTTCTATGTATAAAAAGATAAAACAATTTGTTAATCAAAGTATTTTCCAAGATTTTAACATATAGAAAGTACAATTTAAAATTGAAATCAATTGTAAGTAAAGAATTTATTTGTAAAACAAAAAATCTCATTAAAACAAAAAAAAATCATAACGGATATTTAGCTGGTATTCAAAATCAATGCAGATGTTTTATCTTTTAAATGATTGAATAATACTTTGTGCTTTTTAGCTTCCTCTGATAGCCCATAGCCTAAAAACATGTGTTAAGATATCTTTAACCTGCCATTGCTAAAAATATAAAGCTACATATGTTTGTGCCAATTTTTAAATTTTCCTATTTAAAGTTCAATCGATAAGTTTAATTTTTTCTATATGTATAAATATTAAAGGCTATTCGAATTTATTTTGCTATTTGCTTGTTGAATAATAGAAAATAATTGTTTGTTTGTAATCTAGGAAATTCCTAACTCTAATTAATAAATAAAGATAATATTTGTTCCTTGAGTTATTTGCCTTCAGGTTCATTCGATAAGGGGAAATAGTTCAGGAGATTAAATTTTTGCCATTGTAAAAGAGACCAAAATAAAAAACAAAATTAAAAAAAAATACAATTGAAACCGTTTTATAAATAATTCCATTGCATAATAACTATTTCAGTTAATTTTAAAAATAAATAATTCTTAAGAATTTCGTTTTCTTTATTTCTTTTTTTTTTTTGGGTATGAGAAATAATTTCTTTTTAAAAGACCAAGGCAAAATAATTTAAAAAATATAAAAATTTTAAATATTTAATGATTGAATTGAGCATAAAACAGTGGTAACAATTAATTTTTTTTTATTCAAAACAGGTGAAATAGTTTAAAATAGTTAAACAAATTAAATTTTAGCTTTAAAAGTTTCTTTGAAACGATTTATCTTTAGTTTTTGGTTAATTAGTGGTTTTTAATAGATAGGGATATTAGTGGATTTTTAAGGCTTGCATTCTTTAAAAACAAAATGCTTAATCTCTTGTCGAAGTGTCATTAAAATTTTATTAAAGCTAGCTGGATGTTTTAACAAAAGATTCATAGCATGAAAAATCTAGGTTTTTAAGTTTATTCGAAATCTTGTTCTAAATTAACAAGCAAATAAATAATGAATACAATTTATATTTTGTGATATATTAAATTCACGGATTTGTAGAAATTAAAAGCTTGAATGATAAGATAATAGTTACGAAAAAAGTATTAAATTAAATTTAGTAGATCTATTTATGTAATTTATCGGTTTAATTATCGAGCCGAGTCTAATTAATTTGACAGCTTTGCGAATGTAAGATAAGGCTATAGAAATTCCGTGGAAAAAACAGAGATATTGGATATGAAAAAACATATAAATATTGTTAGCAACTTAAATTTTTTGAGTTAATATTTTTAATACTTGAAAAATTTCAAAGCTGGTGCTATTTTTAAATAAAAGCCATTTAGAAAGCTGAGAACCTATTTTTTTGTTTTAATATTTTGGAATTAGGCATTGTTAAAATGACTCTTAACCAACAGAAGTTTATTAAAAGCTAATTTACTCGTAATTTTCAAATTCTAAAAAGCTAGAGTTAAATTTTGAATTTTTTTTTTCTATTTTTCTATTTTTTATTTCATTTTAGACCACATCATGCAAATTTAAATGGTTTGTAATTTTTATTCTAGAATAGTAAATGGTCGTTTAGTAAAATGATAGATGATTTTTATGACATAAATATTTTTTAAATTTAGAGAATATTTCAAGTGATAAAAACGCCAAAAAAATAATTAAAAAAGAATAGCATACATATGTCGTTCGTTGGATTTAGAAATTTTTTTCAGATAAAAAAATTTCTAAAAAAGACCATTAATCAAAATCTTTTTTGTTAGAGTATGGTTTTACTTAAGTCACTCAAGTGATAATTAAGAAATACAATTACTTATATATAAGCTATAATATTTTAATAACTTTCTAGAAAATTTTTTCAAATTATTTTTATTTTACCAGAATTGGTGTAAAGCTGTGTGCAAAATAATTCTATCAGATAACTTTAATTTTTTGAATATTTAAATCAAGCCAGCAGCACAAATGTAGCTCATTTTAATTTAACATTTTGCAAATAGCTTTTGAGCTAAATTCGTGTCGGATCGCTTAAGATGTTGCGCAATTAGGTACCTGCCAATATTACATAGTGAGTTTAAATTCCCAAGATATTTTGAGCAAAAAAAGAATTTAATCTTAGCTTCTCTTATTTACTAGCGTCTCTAAAATTCTTTAATTACTAATCCAAATATTTAATTTAAATAAGACCTGTACTCCAATATTTAATCATCATAACTTGTAATTCTAGTAGTATTTTAAAAAAGCGGACTTAATATAGAGCCAGCTACATTTAGCCCCAAGGAATACTGCTTGTATCAAGTTTAATCAAATAAATAAATTAAAGCGTCAATCAGGAAATTAAGTATTACAATGAGAGCTTTAAAATATCTGGAATATCGATGTGGTGTTTTGGTCGAACGCTAAAATTAGTAATTAAAAGAAACAATATTTAAATATAACTTGTCCATTGTTATATTCAAGGGTTTTTGGCTAATATATATTTATATATATAAATGGGTTAGAATAAAATATTTTTATATTTAACCAAAAAAAACATAAACAAATATTGAGCTTGTTTTGTTAAAAGACCATATTTAAGTAAATATATTATTTTGGTTATATAAATATTTGAAATTAAACTTAGAATGTTAAAAAGTTAAAATTGACCATCGTTCCTATTATTCAAGAAGGCGTCGAATTAAATTATGAAAAAAATATGGAACAAATCAACTTTTTTTTTATGTTGTTGCTGAGTTTTGTTTTCTAATCGTTTATTTTAAGCCAGATTGTGTCTATTTACAATCAGACTCAAGTTTTTAAATATCATAAATTTAACCTTTTAAAAATTAGCTTAGTTTTTTTTTCTGTTGAAATAATAGTGGTAACAGTGCGGACCCATGAACATTAATGCAATTGATAATTAAATTATCTCGTACTACTTGTTTTACTTGACTATTACTTTTAAGAGTGTAAACATCATGATTTACAACTTTGATCAAAATAGCACAAGTGATAAAGTGATGTTCAAATAGAATAAGCAAACAAAACTTAATGGTTCTATTAATCACTAGAGTTTTATTAGTTTTTTATCAATTTATATTCACTTCCTTGCCATATTTCAATCAAAATAAAAACACAATAAATTTTAGCGCTTTCAAATTTTTCTTTGCTGAGAGAAAAAAAATCATTTTTTTTTAATTAAATTTATTTTTTCAAAGATATTCAAATTGTTAATGTTAAGAGATTACTTATTACTTCGGGTTTTGAAATACATAAATAATAACTTACCTAAAAGCTTAGAAAAATCAATCACCTAAAATCTAATAATATCAAATGAACAATTTATTTTTTGAAATTGTATTTCGTATCCTAAAGAAAAACAATCACAGAATTAGCAAGCTAAAAAAAAAGCGTTGATTTAAGAGCTCGAGTTTTAATTAAAAAGTTATATTTAGTTGTAACAAAAATAAAATTTTATTAAATAAGACTAGATTATTAATGGGTAGTTTTGTTTTATTTTATTTTTTATTTTCTTAATTTCGAAAAAGATTACGACCATTCTTCGGTCGAATTAATTTAAATCACGAATCATCTTGAGATTAATATTTGCCACCGGAATTTAGAATTGTTTTTTTCGATCTGTGAACGTGATATTTTCAACTAACCAATCTTATTAAATTTAAAAATATTTTCTATTTGTTCATGGATTAGTGATTTTTTGATGTTTTTTAAAAAATATTTAAATTTTTAGACCTGCCAGACTTTTGGTTAATTTAGAAAAAAATATTTAAAAATTATCTGGCCTAAGCTATAAGCATACAATTGAGATGAAATTACTCAATTTGCGGATTATCCTCCAAGTGGGATTTTTTCTAGCCTTCTCAATATACTCACAAGCTCAGACAGACTATTACGGAGACATCTCCATAACTGATGGCGTCAACGGTGACGAATTACCAAGCTCAGATTACTACTATGACGACCATGCAACATCTGATGGCGCTGCTGAAGTCGCCTTGGAAAATCAATCTGAATTGAATAATGATTCAGCAACTGCGGGCAACTCCCAAGACTACGATTATGAACAGCAATCAAATGATGTTCAACATAATCGGAGCCCTCTATTGAAAACTCATGCTTCAGAAGATGAGTCTCTAAATGCAGTTACTGATCAACCTAACGAGCAAGATGCCAATGAAATAATTTCAGACAATACAGTGACCCAAGAAGTTCTTAACCAAGAATCGGTTAATGAGCATCAAACAGAAAATGGACATATAGATAACCAAGATAACCATGATTTGGCTAATGAACAGATAACAGAGGAAAATTCGATTTCTGATCAAAATTTAGTGTCAGAAAGTGATAATTTAGAAACGGTAACACAAGATCAAGAAATTGATAAAATACAGGTTAAAAATATAATGAATGTAAGAGGTGAATATGGTAATTTTGAGGACAACACAGTTCAAATAAATGAAATCGATCAAAATGGTGAAATGAATGTGTTAGAAGATGATGAAAATAGTGGAGATTCTGATAAAATTGATTTTACTGCGCAGCCTCTGTTGTTTGAATGTGGACCAGATGAATTCAAATGTGATTTACTTTGCTTAAACATATCTCAAAAATGTGATGGAGTTATTGATTGCTTGGATTCAAGTGATGAGGCTAATTGTGTAGAACTTACCAGTCAATTAGTTGATACTACGACTTTACCAGTTCAGACTACAACTTCATCAATAGAAACCGTCACACTTGATTCTCTAGTTTTGGACTTAGAGCCTGAAGAGGAAGAAATAATCGTTCAGGAAAATGGCGTTATAGAATTTTCTTGCCAAATCAGAGGCCCTTATGAAACGCTTCATCTTTTAGTCTACAAAGATCAAGAACCAGTTAATCAATCAGATTCTGGATTTATAAGAATTAAAATTGAAAATGCCAAACCAAAAGATGCTGGAACCTATTTATGCTATGGTTTTCCAACAGATCGAAGCAATTATATTGTAAAATCTCTAAGAGTTAGTATAGGTAAGTCAAAAAATGATAAAATTTTAATTGTTTTATTGATTAATTGTTATAATAGCTCAAACTGTAGGAAGTCCAGTAACAAGCAAACCAGAAACTCAAAACAAATACAAACAAGTGCCTCTAGACTCAAATGCCGAGCTCGAATGTGATTACTCTAATGAACAAGGAGTCAAATGGAAGCGTATTGATAATGTAGCATTACTAATTAATAAAAAATAATATTCAAATTCATTTTTTTTGTTAGGAAATTACTCATTATAATAGAGAATTTTACGGAAAATTGTATTTATATTATTTGACTTCAAACGATAGTGGTATATACCAATGTGAGCTAGAAGATGGTCGTAGAGACACGATTCAGTTGTTTGTTGGAGATGCAACTACTCAACCACCTGTTCAAATTACAGAGCCAAATCAGGATGAAAGTAATTTTCGTCTTCATAAGCGAAAAACTGATCTAATAGTTATTTTTAGATAAATATGCAATTAGAGCTTATTTATCAAATCCAGTGATTCAATATAAAAATCAAGATACAATTGAACAGGTATGTGAAGCAATGACTAATGGTAATCAATTGGAAATTAAATGGTTTACTCCGAGAAAACAAGAAATTCAATCTGGATCAAAATTTGCGATTAGTTTAACAGACACATCAGAGGCTCCATTGGGAAAATCTTCCAAATTAACAATTTATGGAGCTAATCCTGCTGACTCGGGATACTATGAATGTGTTGTTTTGGTAGGAAAACAAAAGGAAACTGTAAAGTTTGAACTTCAGCATCAAACAACAGAAACAAGTATTAAATATCTAAATTTAAAAATTTTGAAAATGTAAATTTATTTTAAAAAAAAAAAATTTAGCACCAAGAACTCCCATTTATGAAACACCAGGTAAAAGATTTTAAATTTTTTTCAAGACAATTTTAATGTAAAATAAATTTAGTATGTGACATTGATCAAGCAACTTGTAGAAATGGTGAATGCATTCCAAGATCAGGTCTTTGTGATGGTAGAACTGACTGTTCGGATGGCTCAGACGAATCAAATTGTGGAGGTAAATTTAATAATTTTTTGATTTCTCTTTAATTTTAAATTGTTTTTAAAATGAAAATAAAGGATCTAGTGATGGAAGTAAGTTAACTAACTAAAAATTCTATTAGATTAATGAATAATCTATCGATCTTAACCATAATAAAATACCTAACCTATTCAAAAAATAACCACACATAACCACTTACAACTTTTTATCTAAATTGAAAAAAAATCTTATTATTTTTATATTAATTAGGATGCGAACCTAACGAAAAACAATGCAGAAATCAAAAATGTATCCAAAAAATTTGGTACTGTGATGGTGAAAATGATTGTGGAGATAATTCTGATGAAGACCAATGCCGTAAGTTGAATATTAATATTTTACTAAATAAAATTTTATTTTTTCTTTTTGAAAATTTTATAAGCGTACTACAATGGTAAGATTTTAGCAGACCTCTAATTAGATTAAAACATTTTATTGTTAAATAATTGACTTTGTTCTTAGTCAATTATTTAATACATGTACCTTTAGATACCATTTAGTGTTTCTAGTTATGCATGTAATTAAACTTTAGTTCAAAGACTATATAAGTCAATTTAAATTCTGATTAGAGTTTAATTTGTCTAATGATTCTTAAAAACATAATAAAACTTATTAGAAATAGTTAAAATTTTTAGTTAGATTTTTAGTCAATTTCTTGAGTTAATTAAAAAATTGTTTTTAGCTGAACCAAGACCTGGTGAAATTTGCAAAACCCATGAATTTTTGTGCAGAAACCAACAACAATGTGTTCTAAAAGGTTTTGTATGTGATGGTGAATACGATTGTTTGGATCAAAGCGACGAAATCGGATGTGGTAAACAAACAAAGGAAAAAATTTATTAATTTTTTTTAAATTTTTTTAAAGAAAAACCATCCATTATTCGAGGTCCAATAAGAAATGTTACTGTCGTTTTGGGACAAACTTTCACAGTTACATGTGAGGCATCTGGCTTTCCAGCTCCCTATATAAATTGGCGTTTGAACTGGGGTCATGTTTGTGAGGAACCCAGATGCACGTCGACTAGTGAAAATGGTGTTGGAACACTCACAGTCAAGGATGCCAGAATTACAGATGCTGGTGCCTATTCATGCGAGGCTCTTAATAGCAAAGGTCGAATTTTTGCCATTCCTGATGCTATTGTTTATGTTAGAGTTGATGATTATAAACCGAGTAAGAAGAATTTTTACATTACAATTTATTTTTAAATGTTGAACTTAATTTTTTTAGCACCAGCTCCATATCGTTATTGTGATCCATACGGCTCGTACAATCGTAATCCTCCATGTCAATGCCGCGTAAAAACCTAAATATTTAAAATTTAATTAATAAATTATTAAATGAAATTTTTTTACTAGAATTATATTACAGGAACTTATTGTGATCAATGTCCAGAAAACACCTTTCATTTAGTAGTCAAAAATCGTAATAGCCTGTGTGCTCAATGCTTTTGCAATGGTCTACGTGTAAATTGTAGATCAAGCAATTTGGTCTATGATCAGATAACTTCCGATTTTCGGTTTAACAATCAAGATTGGAGCATTAATAACTTAGAAAGATCTTTGTCCACTGTTCTGCTAACTCAGGATGGATCTTTAGAATTCAGAGATTTTGAAAATTATCCAAATGAAGACTTATATTTCTTTGCTCCTTCAAACTATTTAGGCAATCGATTGGGCTCTTATGGTGGAAATTTTAGCTTCAGTATTCGTTTCGAAGGGCCTTACACTTCAAAGGCTAAAAGACTTGAAGTCAGATTAAGTGGTAATGGTATTTCAGTTGTCTACAAATATTTGCCATTGATGGAAGCCTATAAGAATTATAATATGAATATTTTGATTATTGAAGACGAATTTAAAAAAGTAGATGACAATAGTCGAATTGACAGGGAAACTTTTCTAATGATTTTGGCTAATCTTGACTCAATATCAATTAGTTCAAGCTTTTTGGACAAACAGTACTCAGTAATTTTGAGTGAAATATCACTGGACCATGCTGAAAGAGCCGATAATTATTCGGGTCAAAAAGCCCTTGCCGTCGAAACATGTGATTGTCCAGTTGGCTACACTGGCAAATCTTGTGAAGTAATTTTATTTGAGTATTAAAAGATAATTTTTTTCTAATAAAATAATTAAGTCATGTGCTCCGGGTTATAGAAGATCAAAAACTGGCTATTACTTGGGTCAATGCGAAAAAGACAATCAGATATCTATTAATTTTGAGAATATACCACCAAACAATGTGATAACTTTGACTCCAGGAGAGAACCATGTTGTTTATGTAACCGTTGTTGGTGTTGGTGATTATGTTAGATGGGTTAAAGAGCCAGAGGGCTACTTGCCTGCAGGTGTATCGCAAGAATACAACAATCTAGTTATTCAAAATGCTCGTCCTGAAATATCTGGTAATTACACATGTTACATAACGACACCAAATGGACGCTTGGAAAAGGTGCTTGTTATTAACATTCCAAGAGAGCCTATTAGACAACCTCCTGTAATTTACAGTCCTAATCCAAGGAAAATAACAGTGAACCGTGGTGAACCTTTTAGTTTGGAATGTTCGGCAGTAGGAGATCCAAGACCATCAGTCAGAATCGAAGCACCAAAGAATCCTAACATTGCAGAGTTTAGGGCACCATATTCAGAAAATCAAGAGCAATCTGAAGCTAGATTTCAAATTAATTATTTCACCGAAGCCAATGCTGGTACCTACTACTGTATTGCTGACAATGGTATCCAGGTGGTCGAAAGATTTGATGTTGAGCTGAAGACTGGTTATCCTCCATTCATACAAATTTATCCCAAGGACATAGAGGCTTATGAAGGCTCATCATTGACAATTAATTATACCATTACTGGAACTCAGCCTGTTAGAATTAAAGTCAAATTATATTCAGCAACAGTACAAGGTGAACAAATTGAAAGCATTACAGTTGACAAGGACACAAATACAATAATGATCAGACAAATAAATAAAGATATGGAAGGACAGTATTTGATTGAAGCAAGCAACGATTATGGATCAGTTCAAGACTACTTTTCCCTACGAGTCTTAGAAAGTGAGAAATTAAATTTTAATATGAAAAAGAATTAGGTAGATCAAGTTAAATTCGTTTTAAATTTTCTAGTAATTTAATTCTAGAACAAGTATTTGCAAGAAAATTAGAAAAAAAAATTATTCCTCTAATGACTCATTTTTTTTTAAAAACAAAATTTTATTCAAATTGAAGCTTTCGATTGACAATTTCAAATATAAAATTTTTAAAATTATTGCCAACAGTTATTCTAAAACCAAAAAATTTAGGCAACTTTCATTTCAGTATCAAGTTTCTATAAATCAAAATCAAAATAAGAAAATAAATTTTCCAAATCAGGATAATAGAATAAGTTAAAAAATTTGGCGTTATTTTTAGTTAAGTTTATCAATAATAAAAAAGAATTATTTAGCCAATACGCTCTTAAGCCTATATCAGCGAGTTGTTCGACCTTTTTCTTGTACTATTTGCAGCTTTTGAACTAAAAAATTTACTTAGGAAACATGGTTTTGGTTAGTAAAATCTCTTTTCTAGCTGTATGAAGCCTACTATTATCATAAGGAAACAAACTAAAGAAGTATATTTTAACTGAAGTGAAGAAAACATTCGTTCTAATTGTTCAGAATTAAGTTCAATATTAAAACACGACTGTCTGGAACCAATTAAAATTCCATCGAACACAGAGCATCACTTTTTTATCAAAGCGTTCTCTTTTCATTGATGAGCTGGTTTAGATGGGTCCAATTATTGATTTCTGTTATTATAATTTCCAAAATAGATCTACTTCTTAACACAAGTAATGATCAGTTTGAAAGAGACCTATCATATTGGCGGGTATTAAGCTTGGGATTGGCCTCAACATATAATAATAGGCTTGTATCAGCCCTATTTTTGAACAAATTTTGAACCCTTCTTACTTTAAGAAAATTTCCACCTTCAGTCAGACATATTTCACAAGTTGCTGCAAAATAACAAGACACTTACAAAATTTCAAAATTGTCATTTGAGGTTTTCATTTAAAAAAATTTTTTAGAATTAAATAAACAAAGAGTTAGAAATGTCATTTTGAAGAGCATTCAATTCGCAAAATTTTTTGATTAAAAATGATATTTAATTAAATGAAAATTAAAAATTTAAGATTTTTATGGAGTTTTAATTTAAAATCTAATTAATATTTAGATTCAATTGAGTCACAGTTTTTATTAAATTTAACTTAATCTACCTAATCACCATGTTAATCAGTAAGCAAATAAATCAGATATTATTAATTGAATAGAATATTTTGACCATGAAGATTGTATAAATCATATTTATCATATAATTGGTAATAAACTCTCTTAGATCAATGTAGAAATAATCTTTGCTTTTAATTGTATTTTAATTTTTAAACCTAAAATGTTTAAAATTCAAGCTCCTGGTCCAAGAATCACGATTACGCAAACAGTAATTCGCACCCAAGCTGGATCAAATATAAAAATCGAACCTCAAGTACAATTTTCGGGACGACCTTTTTTCACATGGACTAAAGATGGTTCATCACTACCATCAGATGTTTTGGCTGATAGAGAAATTTTATACATCCCAACAACATCTAAGTCACATCAAGGCACATACACTCTCACATTAATTGATGACTTTGGTACTGCTAAAATTCAAGTAAATATAATTGTTGATGAACGTTTGTCACCAAGACCTTCCAATCCTTCACGTATCATTGTTAAACATGACATGGACATTGAATTGGATGCCGGACAAAATGCCAATTTAATTTGTCAACTAGGACAACGTGATTATTTTAGCAACATTATTTCTTTTACATCATGGATCAGAGGAAACAAAATCCAACGAAAACGATTTCCAAGCAATATAAGACCCAACCAAGAACGTTTAAAAATAATTAGGGTTAAACCATCTGATGCTGGCCAATATACTTGTATACTTAGCTCAAGTGATGGAAGCAGTCAGACTGCAGTAGTCAATTTAATTGTTAGAAATGGTGATCAACCTCAAAATGTGCCACCATCGGCTCAATTGAACACCAGAGAAAAATCAGTCTATTCAGGCGAAAGCTTTGAATTAACTTGTATAGTATCAGGCTATCCAACTCCAACAGTTTCTTGGCTTTTCAACAATGACAAAATTGACAATTTGCGGAATGTAATTGCTCGAGAAAACGTTCTTTACATCCGTGATGCAACCATTGATTTAAATGGCTATTTTACTTGCCGTGCGATTGGACAAGACGGTCGCTATGCTGAGGATTCGGCTAACATTCGAGTTTTAGAACGTCAAACAGAAGCACCCAGACAATTAGTTGTTGATGTTTCGCCAAGAGCTGCAAATCCATCAGGGGGCGAAAACATTCAACTTGAATGCTCAGTGAATGACAATTTTGATTCAAACAATTTAAGATTCTCTTGGTTAAGACAGGAAGGTCCTTTGCCAAGTGATTCATTTGCTAATGGTGCTGTTTTGGCATTATATGGCTTAGAGGAACAAGACTCAGGCACCTATGTTTGTCAAGTGGAAAATTTAGATAATGGAGCCAGTGGTTTTGGATATTCAGTGATCAGTGTTCAAGCTACAACACAACCTCAATCAACCTCCGTTGAACCATTAAGAGTTGAGGTGTCTCCTAAAGAGTTGAACATTAAGCAAAGCCGTGATGGAGAACTACATTGCTCGGTAATTGGCGGACCATCAAGCACTACATTTAAATGGAAGAAAACAGGAGAAAATTTGGATCCAGAGCGTCATATTGTTCAAGGAGATACGCTTAAAATATTAAATGCGTCATCAATAGATCGTGGTTACTATGAGTGCGAGGCCGAAGGTGGGGATTACTATGCACGTGATTACGCTTTAGTTGAAGTTGAGCCCAGAGAATTGCCTCGAGTTGAACTTTATCCTGATCAAGAACAAGTCGAAGTGGACTATCAAGGAACAATTTATATTCAGTGCAGAATTTTGGCTGGAACTCCTGTTCCGAGTCTTGAGTGGCGCAGAGCTGACCGTAGACCATTCTCAGCTGGTGCCGCTGCTATCCAAGACGCTACTTTGCTTCAAATTACAAATGCTGGTAACGAAGAGTTTGGTGAATATGAATGTGTTGCTCGAAATGAAGAAGGAGAAGCTGTGGCTAGAATTAATCTAGTACCGAAAGGTACACCACCAACCCAACCAACTACCAATTTTGAAACAACACAAACAACTCAAGTTGAAAATAGCAAACCTGATGTAATTATTGAGCCTAAGCGTCTTCAATTTAATGAAGGAGATTCTGCTAAACTCTCATGTTCAACATCAAGTCCATATCCAGTTCGATTTGCATGGTTCAGTCCCGAAAATAATTACATTGGCGGAGATGAATTCGGAAATGTTCAAATTGAAAATATTAGAAAATCATCATCGGGCTATTATACTTGCAAAGTATTGAGTAGTTATGGTGAATCATCAGATAGAGTTTTTGTCGATGTGATTGGATCCGAACCAGCTCAATTGCGAGTTCAAGTTAGACCTAGATCAAAGACTGTATCAGTAGGTGGAAGTGCTGAATTCACATGCAGCTATAGAACTGATGATGGACAAAGTTTGGAATATCCAATAATCAGATGGAGTCGATCAGAAAACAAAAATTTGCCAGAATATCACTCAATACGTGACAACACCCTATACATCTATGATGTTAAACCAAACGATACTGGTAGATATTTATGCACTATACAAGCCAGTTTTGGACGAATCAGCTTTGATGCTGCTTATTTGCAAGTATCAAATATTGATTCAAACAGCGCTTTTCCAGTTTATATACGTGTTTTAGAAACACCTGAAGATTCGTATCAATCAGCATTAGAATTCAGATATGGAATCAAAGTAAGTGTTGACTGTGTGGCTCAAGCGGATGATATTGAGGAAATTTCATGGACTAAGAGTGAAGGTGTCAGTAGAGCTAAGACACAAAGATATGGAAACACAAACACTTTAACTATACCAGCTTTCGTTCCAATGGATTTAGGAACTTATGTTTGTATTGCTGTCAGACGAAATGGAGAGAGAGCACAGAACAATATTGTTTTCCAACGAGTAGCCAATGAAGGCAGTCAATTTACCTATTATGTAAAAGGACCTACTGAAGAAGTTACCAATTATAGTACTAAACCTATTCAAACAACACAAGCTCCGCAAGGAATTGAGCCTAGTGTGAAAATATTAGGAGAAAAGCAACAGACTTTTAAAGTCGGTGACACTGCTGTTATTGAATGTAAGGTAAATGGTGTAAATTCAGTTGAAATAGTAAAACATGGCGAACAATTGCCTGAAGCACATTATTTGGAAAATTCTGGAAATATTCATCGTTTAAATCTTTATGATTTAAAAACAACAGATAGAGGATATTATATGTGCAATGTTGATTCTGACCAAGGTTCATTAAGAGATTATATTTACTTAGATGTTGTCGAAAGTGATTTGCAGACAACACAGCCAGAAAGAGAAGATGTTGATCAGCTAAAACCATTAGTTTTCATCAAAACTCAAACTAACGGAGCTCCAATTCGAATTGGTGAAGAGTTAAGACTAGTTTGTATGATCAACGATCCAGATGCCAGTATTTACTTTAGACGCGAGGATGGAAGTAATTCAAATGAATTGTCTGAAGTTGAAAAGCTAGATAATTCGATTAGACATGAGTTAATTTTGTCTCCTTTTATGGCTGAAAATGTTGGACAGTATAGATGCTATGCTAGAAACAGACATGGTGAAAGTCAAGATATTGCATTTATTAGTGCCAATGAAGATCAATCATTTTCTTTTAGCACAGGTAATCACTATTTCATTTATAAAACATTATTTTCAAACCATTACTTTTAAAATGAATTTATAAATAATTTAAAATTCAAATATTATGATTTCTTTTAAAATGAAATTTTTTATCATTCAAGAGAAAAAAAAAACAACCAAAGACGAACCTGGAAAGGTCAAAATATCAGTTCGAGGCATTGTGGAAGATAAAAGTTATGTTGAATTAAATTGTTCTATGGAAAACAATAATGGAAATTCAGCAAAATCTTTCTCATGGATCAAATATCCAAATTTACCACAATCAGCTCAAAAAGACCAAAACCGCTTGTCTATAACAAGCTTTGACAATCAATTAGATAATGGTTTATACACTTGTGGTGTTTGGAATGACAATCAGGAATTTGAAAAAAGTCATCTTGTTGCATCTACAGACTATTTATTGGGTTCGAATCCATATTTTAGATTTACAAAGAATTTGGAAGAAGATGCAATAGTAGTAACATGTAGACCAGGTATATTTTTAAATTATTAAAATTAAATATAAGCTGTTAAAATTTTGATTGTTATAGATTCATCAAGCACTTATAGATGGTTGGCTAAATCAGATGAAAATGCTTATTCTTATCGAATTGATGGCAATTCTTTAGTTTTGTTCAGATCCCAATTTAATAATGTTTTCACTTGTGATCTACTAAGCGATTCAGAATTGGGAACAATTAGCATTGATTTGGAGGTTGGCAGAGATTTATTGGAAAGAGCTTTTGAAACTGTAAATGTAAATGTAAACAAAACCGAAGACGAGCAAGGTGTTACAGTCGAATGCCAACCGGGTGAGAATTGCTAAATTTAATGTCTAGATGTACTATTAAAATAGAATCAATCTTTTGCTTTTTAATTAGTTTTTACTAATAGCTTTTTACACATCTATTGTAGTCACTATTTTTTTTATTTTTTTACTTTTAATAGATAAAAAATTCAAACATATCATTCTTGCGTTACATTGCCTAAAAGAATGATTAAAAATTTTAAAGCAGTAATTTAGAAAATCTTTTTTATAATTTTTACTATAGACTTAATCATTAAATCATTTTTATTTTAATGTTTGAATTTTTTAAAAAAAAATTATTTTTTATTCTCATTTTAGATTAGCTATTAATCAATATTTTTATTTAAATAAACTTTAAAAAAAAATTTCACCTATCACCTATTTGTATTAGAAACAAAACGCTTATCTTAATTATTTTTTAATTTTTTTGATTTCACTTTGTATATATTATTTATCTGTAATCAGCTTTTATTGTCCGTTTATGTTATTAATAACAGAAATGATGGCTTTGCTTTTATTATATCAATAAAAAGCCTAACTGCTCTAAAAATATGCTTAAAATATCTTGATGCATTTTTGAATCAATTCACAATTAAATCATAGAGTTAGCAAAAGCTTTCTTTGTAAAAATAATAATGATAAGCTACAGCAGGATACCTGCGGAGCGAGACTAGCTTTAGTCAAAATTATTATTTGAAAATATAGCTTAAATGACTTAAAATTAGAGTAAGAAAAAGTGAAATTTGAACAACTTACGTAGATCTTTAATTATTGTTAGTAAAATAAATAGTCAAATGCTTTTGAATGGCTTGGTCATTATTTAAGTTAGACTTAAAATTTTAACCAAATTACTCAGAATTGAATGAGATGTTTAAAAATTAATTTTTTCTTTTTATAAAATTTCATAACAGTATAAGTAAAACTTAAAAAAATTAAAATTTTGACCATGGTCATTATTTGGTTCTGAGGACCCTTCATATAACTTACAGATCGATCTAAAAAAAATTTACACTAAATTAGATGAAAATGTTAAAAAAACCTGCAAAAACTTCATTATGTTCATAAAAATTATTTGTTGAAAAATATCAAATTTATTCAAGATGCTCCTTAAATTTTTTTAATCATTTGATATATATATACATATATATAAATAGGAAACAATGGTACAAAACCAAAATTAAAAGTCTTAATTCACAATTTTTTTTCTCTAGTCCTTGGTCAAGAATCTTTTCCTAAAATAAAAATATTCAATATTTCAATTAAAAGTGAAAATTTCTTACAAAAAGTCTTAACGACGATTTTTAAATATTTTACAAAAAAAATTTGATTCTTATTTATTCAATTATTGAACGCCTAGAAGGCGATGGAAAAAAATGTGATAAATAAGACAAAGTTTAAGTGTAACTTAAATAAAAAATTGAATCATGTAGACTTTAGGTAGTAAAGAAGAGATCTATAAATCCTAAAGCCACAAAGTGACGAAATTTCCAATTTGAGGTTTTGAGGAAATTTAGTTTAATTGGACAGAACAAATTTATCAAAGTACAACAAAGCTGAATTATTAAGAAAAATCTGGTAAAACTCTGCCAATTTAGCATTTGACTCTATTGGATTTTTCAGAGACTTTGCAAATCATTAGCAGACTTTAATTATTGATTGTTCAAAAAAATAAAATTAATAAATTATATTTTTCTTTATTTTAAATAATTCTAATCCTGTTATATGAAATCTTAAATCTGTAAAAAAATATTTTGCTAAAATGAATTATTGTGAAATTTTGATTTAACTTTTTGTTTTTTTTTTACTTAATAATTGTTTTTGTAGATAAGCCAGTGCGAAAAATTTACTGGGAACGACTAGATGGCTTGAAATTTTCGCCAAATGTCAAGACAAATTCTGGATTATTAGAAATTAAGGAAATGTCCAAAAATGATGAGGGAATATATATATGCAATATTTTAACTTATATAAATCAGCATCTAAAAACAAATATAAAAATTAAAAGACCGGGTCAATTTATATTAAAGCATGAAGAGCCAATCTTAAAGATAGTTCCAATCGAAACAGATATCAGAGAAGGAGGAAGAGTCGAGTTAGAATGCTATACAGGTAATAAATTAAATAATCTTTTTGATGTAACACGATTTAGCTAACTAGCACGCTTTTTTTAATATTAATAATTTAAATTCTTAACCTACCTTAGTTTTTACGTTTAATTAAATTTATTTAGCAGAAAAAAGTGAGTAATTTTTATTATCTTTAAAACTAACATTTAACAGAAAAATAAAAGATGAACAAGCACACATAAACTAAACAGTAATTGACTAACATTAACTGATATTGAAAATTCAAAATTTAAAATTAAATATTTTCTTGAAGAAAACAACAATGAAATGTTCAACCATGATATTAAGTGGTACAAATTGGAAAAGATTGTCAGCAATAGTTTTAGATTAGAATTAAATAACCTAATAGCCGAAGACTCAGGAGTTTATAAATGTGCTCTAGACTCCACTCATTCAGCTATTGAATTCGAAATTTCAATTCTAGAAGAAAAAAAACCTGAAATTGTATTCAATTTCATTGAAAAGGACATTCGTCCATTTGGTGAAGTTTTGGTCATCTGTGAAAGCATAAGTAACAAAATCAATAACTTGGAATGCTTTTTTAAAATTTGATTTTTTTAATAGACCATCCTTATTCTGTAAATCTATGGAACAAAATTGATCGAACCAAAAGTTCAATTTCATCAATAAACGGAAATCGTTTGAGAATCAAAAAATTGAACAAATACGATTTGAACAATTATGAGTGTTTTAGTGAATCAAATAGAATAAAATTAATCAAAAACTTAGAACTTGATGCAATTGATTATTTCAAAGAATCAGAATATTTTTATAATTTAACAAGAAACTTGAAAATTAGTCTATTAGAAAATATGTCTGATTTAAAATTTGGTGGTAAAATAGTTCTCAAATGTACCAACGAAGGTAAATTTTATCAAAAATAATTTTTTTTTTTAGTTAAAAACGGCCTAATTGGGGGAATATTTTTTAAAGTATATTATTAAAAACTTTTTTCAAAATAGGCTTTAGCCTTAAAATTTATTAATTTAATGTATTTTTTTGAAATTAATATTAAATTAATAAGCAGAAATTAAATATGTTATTTTTAATTCATTTTCATTGATTTATATTAATAATAAGCAGGTTAAGACGAAATAATTTTTGAGAACAATAATTTTATTGAAATTATCAATACAATAAATTAACTTTTATTTATGGTATATTTTTTAGAAAATATATAATTATTAAAAAAAATTGATAAAGAGAAAGATATAAATCGTTTCACAAATAAATTTTGCTCTTTTAAAAAATATTATAAATTTCAATTTTTTTCACCATTTTTAAAATTTTCAAACATTAATTATTAAATTTTTTTTTATTTAAGAAATCGATTTTGAAAAGAAATTATGGCTAATTAATTCAGTTAAAAATAGAGATAAACTTGAAATACAGGATGATTTACTAATAATCAGTTCTTTTGAGATGGATGATTATGGAACATATTCTTGCTTATTTATAGACAAATATGGTCAGAAAAAAATTGATTTTACAATCAATGAAAAATTAATTCCTGCAGTTGGTCTTAAACAAAGTGCTGAGTCTAGCTATTTGCAAGCGTTTGATCACAATGCAAAAAAAGATTTAAATGTTAGTTTAAGCTTTTCCGGTGGACTTAGTGATGGATTCATAAGAATTACTTGTGAATCAAGTTATTTTAGCTTTATTTCTAACTTATTTTATTTTAATTGTTTACTTTAGATTTTAATCAAAATATTAAATGGTCAAAAATGCACGGAAATTTTACAAATACAAATGCAAATGTATATGGAAACATACTACATATTGAGCCATTGGAATTAAAAGATGCCGATTTGTATACATGTTCTGTGACAAGTCCTTTGGGTTTTAAAAAGACATCAACAGTAGCAATCACTTATGATTTTCAGATTAAAGATATTGAAGAGAAAATACAGAAAGCTCAAATTGTAGAAATTTATAAGTTTGGTAGTGAAAATTATGGCTCGAGGTTTGAGATGAAATGTGTTTCAAGTAACTATTTTTAAGATATTAAAGTTTTTTTTATGTTTTTTTTGCTGCTTTAAATTTGTAATTTCCTGATTAAATTTATGATTTAGACATTACAAAAAAATATATAGGTTTAAGTAGTAAAGTCTTTTTGACGTAGTAAGTTAAGTAGTAAGTTCTTTTTTAATGACCTAAAATCCTTTTTAAATTTAAAAACAAACCTGCTAAAAAATTTTTGAACAATTTTAATATCAATTGCATAATTTCATAACAATGCATATTTCAGGTTTATTAAATTTCAATTTAGAAAAAAATTCAAAAATTTTATTTTGCCTAAATATTACAATTTATTGATAAATTTTGTTTTAATTTAATTTATATAAGGGCGTATAAAGTTCTTTAATAAAAGACCCAGAATTGACTAAATTACGTTATTTTATTATAGTTTTAAAGATTTAGTATGCTTACGTAACCTAATGTTGTGATATAGCGACATCTCTGTCGATATCACTTGATTAGTTTACTAACTAAACCCTGAGCGTTTAAGTAAGAATGAAGCATAAATAGCTGTTCCTAAACGTCTAACGAGGAGATCGAATAGACCGGCCCAAGGATACGGAATAGGTAAGGAATTGTCATCAATGTCCCATTTTTATTTATTCAATACACCAAACTAAAGTATTAGTTAATTTTAAAAGTTCAATAATTTATAAAATTTTTTGCCTAAAAAATTTTTGATTTTGAAGTCTTTCTGATGAAGCTTTAAATATAATTTTTTTCAATTAAAATTTTCTATGATTTGTATTTTCATCTAAAAATTTTACTAACAAATGTGCAATTTTACGTAAAATTAAGCAATAAACGGTGAGTAATATTGAGCAATATTTGTTTTTTTTTTCAAAATAAAATTTTTTCTAATTTTTAAAAAAATATTTATTTTTTTTACCATAAACCTAATATTTTTGAGTGATTTTTCTATAAGTAACATATTTTAATGTAAGCTTACAATTTTTTGTAAAATTAGAAATCCTATTAATTAATATTAAGGAAATAAGTATACAATTTATGAGATAATGTTCAAAAATTAAAAATATAATAAATTAACTAAATAAATTTCATCCTACTCATAATTTTTTTCTAAAAATTATATAAAAAATTGCTAGTCCAGATTTTAGTCAGACTTTAATCAATATTTTTGTCTTTCAAAAATTTATCTAATTTGTTCTAAAATTTTATAGACAATCAAAATCATATTAAATCATGGTATTTTAACGGGAATTTAATACAAAATGATGTAACAGGAAGTATAATTTTTGAGAATTTGGTTCAAAACAACCAAGGATTGTACGAATGTTTGGTTGAAAATGAGTTAGGACTTGACAAAAAAGGAGTTCAAATTACTTTGCCGAATGTTATTTCTACTGAACTAATACGATCAACAACAGTGTTTTATGATCAAAAAGTTTTGTCTGAGGACACCACTTTTTTTGATAGTGATGTAGATCATCCAATTGGTGATACCACAAGAAGTATTTTAAAAACTAAGCATTCAATTGTTATTCAAGTATTGTCTGATCCAGAAGTGGATCATGTTGAAAATGGAAAAGTTATTTTAAAGTGTATATCAGGTAAAGTATATTTAAGAAAAGTAAAATTTCTATCATTTTTACTTTTGAAAATCAAAAAATTACTTTTCAATCAAATTAAACTTTTATTTATAAAACTATATTTGAATTTATTGTTTTAAATCAAGATATCAAAAATGCAAACTACAAATGGATTGTTGTAAAGGATGAATTAACACAAATTTTGAGAGTAAATAATCAAATTCTTGAGCTGAAGCCATTTACTAGAGAAAATGGAGGCCTATACCGTTGTGTGGCATCAAATCCAATTTTAGACCAACAAGTATCACGTCGTATTAAAATTAGCATCGACAATGGACCCAAAAAAATCAAAGATTTATCAAATATGATTCAAGTTAGCCTGGTTTCAAATCCATTAGAGATGAATATTGGCGATACAGTTAATTTAAAATGCATAATTGATGATTTTGATTCAGAAGTTTATTGGACCAAAAGAGGATATATGCTCTCAAATCGAGCCATTATCAACTCACATAAAAATCAAGCTTTAATAACAATCAAAAATTTTCAAAAAGAAGATTTGGGCATATATGTTTGCAAGGCTCGGGCAATTGATTCAAAAGTCTTGGACTACAAAATAAAAGGACACGCGTCCTATTATCTAATGCCAAGTGATTTTGGAGTAGATTATCGACAAGTTGAACTAGTAGGGCCTGAGGTTAATTTGAAATGTACTAAAGACCAAGAAATTTGTAAGCGAAATTTGAATTTCGGAGACAAAGTTGAGGTTATTTGTGAAATCAGTGATTTTGGTAATTTTTTTTATTTATTTGAATTATTTTTTTTGATAAAAAAACTTGTAATTTAGATACAAACTATCCAGAACTTAGTATTTATGAAATATATTGGAGAAGATTGGATGGCTCTTTAATTCATCCATATTCTTCAGTTGAAAAATTAACTAATACACAATCGAAAATTAAAATTGACAGATTAAATGAAGTCCATATGGGTCGATATGCATGCTACGTTCGTACATCTGTTTCAACAGTTCGCAAGACTTTTGAGATGAAAAAAAATGGGCCAGACCAGGCTATTATTTTGACTAACGAGACAAGTAGAAATATTAATTTAGCTATCGAGGAATTAAATGGGCATTTGGGACATGGATCTGGTTTTATCAAAATTAAAAACTATGATTTTGAATGCTCAACTGATTCAATGTGGCCCATTCAATGGTACAAAAAAATTAATGAGTCAAGACTTGTTCTTATATCCAAAGAGCCTATTTTAAGAGTCGACGGTTCAAATGATCGAAATTTCGGTGAATATGTTTGCATGTCATCAAACACATTTGGAATAGCCAAAATACGACTAAATATAGCTCAAAATGAGTTCTATACTGAGCCTTTGTCAGTTTTTAAACCTTTTCATGGTTTTAAACGATTCAGAAAAGGAAAAAAAAATAAACTTAAAAGATATAAAAAAAAATCCGGTTCAAAAAATAGACGTAAATTTCGAAGCAATTATCAATCAATAATGAAATTTTATAAAAGAAATTTTTCATAAATTAATGGTAGGTTTTTGAATAAATAAAAATATATTTTAATTTATCTATATTAACAATAACTTTTTTATTAATCTTAAATATTCTTTTTAGCTTTGAATTAATCCAATATTTAGAAAGAATACTAGATTTATTTAAATAGATTTGTTTTTAGTTACGTTTTGATATTAAATCTAAATGTCGAAAATTTTTTAATTTTTTTCAAAAAAATTTTAAAATTGTTTGAATTATCTCTTTCAAGGGACAATTTTTTATGTTGGAAAAAAAATTTAAAATTGCTATTTTATTCAAATTAAAAAATTAAAGGACGTTAAAAAAAATTCAGATTTTAATTTTTTATTTAAAATTTTTCAATCATTTACCTAGAATCAATTGTAAATTAAATAAAAAAAAAATTTAAATATCTTTGATAAGAATTTTTGTTATTAAAAATTTAATTCTTTTTACCTTTAAGTTAATTTTAATCCTTTAAATTTAATTCTGTATGAGTGAAAATGTAAAGCTTTTATTTTAATTAGAGTAATTGTGTTAATAATGGAATTATATTTTATTTAAAAATAAAAGAATTTTAGTTTTATGTGTATTTGGTTTTCACAATATTTTAAATTGATAAGATTAATAATTTTAAAAATAATTTAAAATTTATTATTTTCAAACTAATTTTTTTTTTAACAAAAGATGAACACAATCAGACAAAATCAGCATTCGAAATTATATCAACTGATTAGTATCTTTTGTATAATAATTATTATATTAGCTTATTTGTAATTTATTTATTTATAATTTTTTAGTTTAAAAAGTGATTAAATATAGTTATTTAAATATTGATATTTAAAATTGTTAAATCTAAATCGTGTTACATTCCCGCTTTATAAAGTTAAATTTTATTTTTATGATTTATTGTTATTTAGTCTTAGACAAAGTAGACATAGAATGGTATGAAATCCATCATCTAAATAAAAAATCTAAGTCAACAAAAATGAACAAATTAATAATCGAAAATTATCAGCCCAGTATCCATGACGGTTTTTATGGATGCTCTATATTTAATGGCCAAAATTTGATCAGCGTTTCAGTTTATTTATCTTCTAAATCTTATAGTGACGATAAAAAAATTTATTTTCATTATTTTAAAATTTACAATATAAAATCATATGAAAAACGCTCAATTCATTCAATTTGTCGATCAGGTAAAATAAGTAAATAAATAGTTAAAAATAATTAAAAAAATTTTCTTTTAAGAAAACGGGAAAATGATTTTTCTTGATATAATGGACCGAAAGGTTATGCCAACCAATATATCTTATCTTTTTGATCTTTTGGTTCCAGAAATTTTTTCATGTCAAGTCAATAATGAATCAAAAACAGAGAATTTTAGCATTTTAATCAGAGGATATACTGAAGATATCAGTAATATAGATTTAAAAATCAAGTTGAAATATATTGATAATTGTTGGGATTATGGTTGCACTATAATCTTAATATGTGAAATAAAATCAAATAATATAAACAAAAATTTTGAATTAAATTGGTCAAAAGAAGGCAAAAATATTAAAAAAAATGATCAATTAAATGAAGGTTTTTTAAAAATTGAAAATATCACAGACAAAGATCTTGGCATTTATACATGCTCAGCTACAAGAAATAATAATATTCAGTCAAAATCATCAGTTGTATTCTTTGATCAAGATGGATCAGTTAAACATATGCTTCAAAGTATTCGTAAATTGTCTAATGAGCAAGAACTGGACGAGCGTCTACGATACCTGTTTAGATCCAAAGAGCTTAAATTGGGATCAAGTTTTGCCATTGAGTGCTTAGATTTATGTAATTTATTATTTATTTAACTTAATATGAATTATTTTTGATAATTTTTTTTTCTTAATTTTAGACTATGACAGCTTTTTACCAAGCTGGCGTTTAAAAGGAAGTCATCAGACTTTAAAATATACTTTGGCGCCTCATATTTTAATATTTGAAAACTTTACTATTGAAAATTTAGGTAGCTATGTTTGCAGGACAAAAAATAAAAAAGGTCTCTTAGTTGAATTAGGTGTAAAAATTGAGTTGAATGATTATGCTCAAAGATTAAAAATTATCAATATCAAAGAAAAAATTTTGGATGATGAAATCCAACAAGTTGAACTAGCTATTTCCAAAAATAGTCGAATACCTAACATAAAAATAAGTTTTTCTGATAAAGTAGCTTTGGCAAATGGGGAACGAGTACAAATATTTTGTGATTCAGGTAATTTAATTTAATTAAAAAAAAAGAAAATTAAAACAAAATTTAATTTTTATCAGATAAAAAAGCAAAAATTGAATGGTTCAAAGTTGATTCATCTGGTGGACAGGGGGAGTTAATATCTTCAAAAAATTCAATAATCAAATCACCAATATACAATGAAGATCTGGGAAGATATAGATGTATAGCTACAAATCAATTTGGCTATCGATCAAGAGATGCTGTTTTAACCAGGCAAAATGATTCAGTTGAATACTTTGTTTACGGATATGTTGACAGATATAGTGAATTTTCTTTCGAAAATAATGGACAGGCGCTCTCACTCTATCGATCAAAGCAAACAAGTGGTCCACTATCGTTGAAAATAAAAGAAATTTATGACAAAGATAACAATTTAAAATTAAAATGCTTATCAAGTAGACAAAATTTGTTTTAATTAATTTAAATACCAGTTTAAAATTTTTTAAAGATTTAAAGAAAGCGTCTTTAAAATGGGTTATACCAAGAAGTCATGATATCATTTCAAGCAGTTATCTTTATTTGGGAAAGATTTCTGATCAAAATGTTGGTGCTTATGAATGCATTGGAAATTATAAAAATCAAAGTGCTAAAATGATTTACGCAATTGAAAATAATAATGGTTCAATAGTAGCTCGTGCTCAGGCATTTATTTATTCTTTTAGAAAAAATTTCATACGACTTGATTTTTTGAACGATATTCGAAGCATTAATTTGAATGAT
This sequence comes from Brachionus koreanus, assembly GCA_016987375.1. Classification (NCBI taxonomy): domain Eukaryota; kingdom Metazoa; phylum Rotifera; class Eurotatoria; order Ploima; family Brachionidae; genus Brachionus; species Brachionus koreanus. The sequence continues at coordinate 841,052 of PJRA01000160.1, forward strand.
CGCCTTGAAATAACTTGTTCTTCAAAACAAGGTAAGTTAAAGCAAATTTTTTTAATTTTTATATCGGATTTTTGCTCGACTTGCCTTACGTAAATTATATAATTTACTAGTCTATTAGTAAATAAAAAAATAATAAATTAAATTTATTGATTTACTAAAAAATATGTTTACTTACGTCAAGACAAGTGAATTAGCTAATTCTTTTCTATTTCATTAAGTAAATTACTAAATAAAAAATAGTAAAATACTACGCAAATTTTAGCAAGTTAAAATAGTTTACTCTTTATTATTATGAATTGACTTTTTACAATTTAATTTATTCGCTTAAATTATAAAACAATTTGAAACAGTTGGCTTTGAGGAAGGTCAATAGGGGTTATTAGACCGGCCTGATTGCAAAGGTGTTGATCCATCAAATGAATGATATTATAGATTAACATGTAAGCAATGAAAAGAGACCGATAGAACAAATTATAAATAATGTAAATAGTTTGTCAGGTATTAGAGTGAACTTTAGAGTAAACAAGAGAGTCAAGCTGACAATTTGAAAACAAGAAGCAAGACATATATCCCTGAGGCCTCAATAGGTGAATACGTTGCTTTACTGGTTCCTGATGTTGACAAAGGTTTAACAGAAGCATCAAATTTAATATGTCTAATTACTGACATTGATTATTGAGTTGTCAGACAAATAGATGTTCATGTAAAAAATCTGGGTTGTTGTGTAATTCAAGTTGCAAAAACAAATAAGAACTTTATTTGTTTTTTTTTTTTTAATATACAATAAATTAATTTACCTGAAAATGCAGGCAATAATATCTCTTAATCTTCTAATCTTGTCTAAGAAGTTTATTAAACTTATCAAGTAATTTACTTAAATGTTTTATATTCTCAGTAATTTTTCTAATAGAATTAATTTACTAGAAATTTAATAAATTAAAATAAATCAGTTAATTAGTTAATTTAAGTTTTTAACTTTTTTATAGTAAAACAAATTAAATTAACTAAACATAAAAACATTATAAATAAGAATAAAAACAATATTTTTATAGTTTTATTGACGATAAAAAAATTTTTACACTAAAAATAATCAATAATATTTATTTTGAAACAATAAATTTTTTAATATTTTAGGCATAAAAACTAAATGGTTTAGCAGATTAAAAGAAATTAGTCATAACTCATTGAAAATAAAGAGATTTTCATTTGAAAATTTGAAATTTTACCAATGCCGAACAATCGATCAATCAAATTTATCAGTTGGTATTCATTTCAGACAAATTTCGAAGAAAAAATTTGAAGGCTTAGTAGAGAATTTCGATCGCAGAATCAATAATCGTCTAAGAAAAAGCTCTGAACAAAGAGAACTTGAAATGCCAGATTTAAAAATAACTTTAATTTCACCTCAAAAGCAATTTCTTAAAATAGGTGAAAGAATTATTCTAAAATGCTCAACAGATACCATTAAAGACGATGTTCGCATTGATTGGCACAAAGAAACTGATAAAATGGATCAAGACCTTAAAATAGTTGAGTTAAATAGAACTCAAAAAATTCTAATTTTTGATTCATTTATGCTTGAGCATATCGGAATTTATACTTGTAGCGTCAAAATAAAAAATTCTATTTTTTACCAACATGAAAACAGACTCAAAATATTTATACTTAATTCAGTTCTAAAAGATTTTTATGAAATTCGTGTTATATATTCAAAGCTAACACCAAATTTAGGTTGTAAAATAAGTTCTGTTCAAAAAATGTATTCAATTAAATGCAATAAAAAAGGTATTTTTGAGTTTAAATTAAAAATTAAAATAATAAAGATAATGTTTTTGTAAAAATATATAATAATTAGATGAAAATTCAACATCTAAATGGTTAAAGTTTTTTAATATGCCTGTAAAAGTTTTGAATCAGACTGAAATCCAACTAGCTCCAAATGAAGTAGCTAATTATCAGTATAGCTCGGAAAATGATTATGGAATCTCAAAAATTTTGTTTAATGTCAAATTTAATCAAGTCTATTGGAGTGAATTTAAAAGTTCAACTAAAAAAATGTCCGAACTGGTATTTGATAAAAGCAAAATTTCAAGAGAATTTGCAAAAATCGACACTCAAGTCATTTTAAATTGTCCCTTGAATTCAGATAAAATTTTATGGTCTAAATGGGGAAAGCCAATTTCTAACTATCATCATACAAGTTCAAGCGATTTATTAATTAATCGAGTCAAATTTTCAGACAGTGGGTCATATGAATGTTCAACTCTCGACTTTAAAGAGTCTCATACAGTTGAATTGATACTATCAGGTATTAAAGAAAAAATAATTTTTTAAAAAAGATAATCTCAATTTTCTAAAAGAGCCGATTCCAATGCTTGTTAAAAATTCTTATTTGCAATTCAACATTTCAAGCTATTTAAAAAATGATAAATTTTTACTAAGTGTATCGTTTAAACCGTTCAATTTAGATGGTATTTCAAAAAAAAATTGATTTTAAAAAATAATTCTTGAAACTTTTATTTAGGTGTCATATGTAATATGTCTGAAAACGATGAATTCATGACAGTAAGACTTAATAACGGAATTGTTTGGTATGAATCGAAACAAATCAGTTCTTTTGATGTTTTAGCCAAAATTCCAAAAATAGTCAAATTAAAAAAATGGAATCAGCTGACAATAGAAATAGCTAACCAACAGGTCTTATTTGTTTTAAATGACCAAAGCTTTAAAATATTCTCTGATTACAATGTGCAAAGTATTCCGAAAATTCTCAGCATAGGGACAGAAAATTTTCAGAAATCAAATTTTATTGGTATTGTTTCAAGCTTAGAAGTAAATCAAAATAAAATTGACTTGATAAATTCAGCTTTAAAGATAAGAAATGTTAACTTGAAAAATATTTGTAATAGTTCAAATTGTAAAGAAAATGAAGTATGCATAGTAACCCAGAATGAAGTAGGATACAAATGCTATTGATTATTTTCATGCAATAATAAAGGTTAGATTAAACAGTATTCATTATTATAAAAATCAATTAAGATTTTAATTAAAAGTTTTTTGATTTTTCAAATGTCAAATTTGTATTTAAAATAATTAATATTAAATTAGACTTTTATTTTGCTATTTTTTGAATTTGTAAATTTAATCTTTTTTTTCATTAAATTTTTTTAAAATAAAATTTATTTATTAAAATCATTATTTGATTATTTAATTTAAGTTCGTTATTTTATACTTTAAATTTTATTTTATTTGAAACATGTTTTTTTTTGTTTAAAAAAGATTAATTGCCATTTTAATTCTTTTGATTTTATAAATTTATATTTCTGTTTTTTCTTGGTACTAACTTATTTGACTGTTTGAAAATTAATTTTGAATTAAATCAATTTAATAGATTTGAATTTAAATAATAGATGGTCAAAAATGACTGAACAAAATATAAAGCAAAATAAAGTTATCATCTTATAAAGATACAATGATAAGCTCTTTTTTGAATAAGAAAAAAATTTTTCTGAAGAAAAAATTGTATGCAGTTGGAAGATTCTCTTGTATTTAATCAACAATCAATTAGACGGCATGGTCATAATGATCTTAAGAAATATCTATTAATAAGTACACTTTAATATTACTAATTGAATTCAGAAACAAGTATATAGTTCGGAAAATAATGGATGTTAAAATTTAAAGTTATAAATAATTAGTTTATTTTTTTAAATTAATTACCTTAATTTTTTTTTAATTTGAATTTTAGAAAAAAAAATTAAGTTCTTTTTGTTTTTTTTTTACAGTTTTCCATCTTGTAGTGAAGACTTTGATTTTCAATTTCCAAAATTTTTTTCTCTTCAACTAATTTCTTAATTTTCATCTGTAATTCTTAAAAAATAAAATTTTAAATTTTAATTTATCAAAAAGATAGAATTCACTAAATAATTTTTTTTTAATTAATAAAATATAAAGATATAAAGATGATGGTTTTATTTATACTGAATACCCACTCAAAAATCAATGAGTAAATTAAAGCTTAACAATTAAGACCAGTATTGTTGGGATGTAATAATAATTCGTCGTGACTTTCATTCTTTTGTAGTGTTCCGATATGCTCTGGCTTGGGTCCTCTATTGTTCATTATCAACGAGATGCTTAAACAAATTGAAAATTAGTGTTAAGCCTATGCGGATGACACAAAATAATCGCAATCATTGAAAAAAAATTATCTAACTTAAATCTTCAAGACGATATGGCCAATATTTATTGCTATTGCTTTTGCTCAAAAAATTAGTCAACATCCTAAACGCAGAAAAAAGCAAGGTCATACATTTTGGTTAAACGAACTGTAAATTTGATTAAAAAACAACCGAGCGAGAAGCAATCACTAGCTAAAACTGTATGTTAAACAAATCTTGAAATATTCATAAAACATTATATGAAATTGGATTTTTAAGTTAAGAGAACAGCAAAAGCGAATAGGATGCTGGGTTCAATCAGAAAATCGTTTAAATTCACTAACACTCTTAAACCCAACAATACACTTTCATACAAATCACTTGTTAGACCACATCTTGAGTACGCGATAAACTCTTGGTAAATAGTTGTAAAAGGACCAAACAACAGCGACAAGACTGTTTCCAGAGTTGAGAAAATTAATTTATGCTTGTAGATTGAACAAAATAAATCTGTCCAATCTTTAAATAAGAAGACAAAAAGATGATCTTATTCAGATATACAAGATTATCAATAAACTAGAGACTGAAAATCTCGTGAACGATCCTTTTTTAAATGCTAAAAAATGAAAATATAAGCTCATATCTCACAATAGAACTATTAATCGAAAGAATTTGAAATATTTTTAATCAAATAAATTTGCATGTTTAAAACTCTTTCATAAAAAAAAGGAGGACCGGTTTCGACTGGGTAAAATTTTCAGTGTAGATGATCGACTCGATGCAGTAGCCTCTGTGTAAGATCGGAGCTGTTGCTCAAAAAGGTACTTGAAAAGGAGATGAGCTCCTCCCCATTATACTCTAGGATAGAATAGGGTCAAAAAAAAATAAAATAAAATTGCAATATCAAATTATCAACAGATATTGTTAGTGCACAGAGTTAAAAATTTTTTTAATGCAAAACTAGATGTGTTGATGAAGGATAATTTTTGTTGAAACGACAACTACAGCTCAGAAGGGCTTTACTTGAACCTTTTCACAGTTCAATTTGCTATTAATAAATTCATATTTAGTTCTTTACCATCTTTTTGGAAATCTTCTTTTTCTTTACAAAATTCAAGTTTAAGTTCAAAATTTAGTTTTTCTTTTAAATAAAGAATAAGTTTTGAGTTTTTTTTTTAAAATAAATTCTTACCATTTTTCAATTCAAAATATTTTTTTTGGTAAATTTCAGATTTAATTGTTTGGTAGTTCAAATCTTTTCTAAGCGGTGTCAAATAAAAATGCATTACCAAAAAGCATTCGACTATAAGTAGTATTATAACTATATTAAATACAATCGAAACTCTCAAATCTAAAAAAATTAATATTAGTTATTCTAAAAATTTTTATTTTATAAGATTCCAATTTGTTTACAATAATATTTACATGATTTGTTTTCAGTTCGATTCTTCCTATGCATTAGATTGTTGTGGTACTGAAAGTCATCTAAAAAATTTAAATTTGTTAAAATTAGTTCAAAGAATAATATAAAATAAAATTGGCTAAGAGAGAAAGCCGATGCTCTCCATTCATAAATTTGAATATGAATCAATAAAAGAAAAAAATAGATTTCTTTTGCCAATTTCATTTAATTTTTTATAAATTTTTTAAAAATTAACTTACAGCCAGACTTGGATAATGAAGTGCAAATTGAGCTAAAAAATAAAAATTAATTTTTTTTCATTTTGCATTGTTTGTCTTTTTTTTTTTAGGGTAAAAATAAATCAAAAGTCTGATAATATGTTAAATATAAATTAATAGCTAATAGCTGAATGCTTAGTAAAATAAATCCTGAAAAAATTTTTATATTATGATTGTTCTCAGATCGGTAAATTAAGGCAGAACCACGGTACTATCTTTTTTAAACCTTCATCTTATAATTTGGTTTTGAAATATATACAACTTATTGATAGATTACTTTAAGTTAAAAATTAGTTAATCTATTTAAAACTCAATCAAAAAGACTTGACTTAGATGTTAAATGACTGTTTTCAGACTTTTACATAAAATTGATTAAAATTAAGCTATTTAAAAGTAAAATAAAATTAAAGAATAATCAAGATTCTATTTGGGAAAATTTTAATTTAGGAATTATTTTTACCTTCGTTGAGCAATACTGTCCTTTCTTCTTTTAAATTCATTTCAATTTTTCTAAAATCATTTTTTAAGATTCAATTTTATTAAATTTATATTTCATTATTTTACATTAAGTACATTTTTTTAGGAATATTTTTGTTCTTATATCTTTGTATTATAATTAAATTTTATCCATATAAAACAGATAAAAGAGCAAAATATGTACTAGTGACAAGAAATAATGAAAAATATATACAACTTATTTTAAAAATTTTTATTATAATTTCAGAAGACCGATATATGTTTTTTAATGCTGAAGCTAACTTGTTTATTTTTTAAACAAGCGTGACAATAGAAATAGCAAATCAAGAAGTCTTATTTGTTTGAAATGACCAAAATTTTAAGGTATTTACCCAATTTATATTGTGAAATAAGTTCTCTTCAAAATTTTAATAAAAAAGAATATAATAAAAAAGGTATTTTTAAGCTTTAATTAAAAATTAAATTAATAAAATTTATTTGTTTGTAAAAATATATAATAATTAGATGACAATTCAACATCTAAATGAAAAAAGTTTTCGATCTTTGTTGAGTGCACATTACATTCAAAAACGATTTATATTTTATAATTTTTTTTTAAAGTTAGGTTTAAAAAAAATTATTTTATAGGGAGAATGGTATCAACTAGATTAAAAGCAATTAACCGTGGTAAATAGTATGCTTTTATTCTAAAAATTGTTGCTGAAACCATTTATTTCTTATGAATAACATCAAAATTAAGAATCTAAAGTGTTTGTAATTCCAAGAATTTTTCAGAAAATTGAAATTTGATTGATAAACATAAACGCATATTTGGCAAAAATTCATTAAAAATAATCAAGTTTTATTTTTGAACAAACATTTAACATTTTTAATTAATAAAATGTCTAAATTTGATATTTTTCTCTCCTATCAATGGGATATTCAAGACAAAGTTAAAGAAATACAGCGTCAGCTGGTTCATTTGGGATTTACGGTTTGGATGGATATATTCCAAATGGCGGGCGGTAGTCTTCATACTGAAATAGTTAATGGTATCAACAGTTCTAAAACATTTGTTTGTTGCGTAACTAAAAAATATTCCGATTCTAAAAATTGTGAAAATGAACTTTGTTTTGCTTATGACTCAAATAAAAAGATAATTGCAGTCATGTTTGAAAAAGTAACTCTAGGCGAGCTAAAGGGAGTGGGTTTAATTCTAGCCAGACTTTTGAGAATAAATGCATTTGATGAAGAAGAATTTCCATTAAATGTGGAATCTGAGAGGTTTAAAGAGCTTTTAACAGCTTTAAGACCGGATAAATTAGCGCTACCAAATAACTTATCACTAGAATTTGCAAAATCAAGTAATTTTGTCAAAATATTTTAGATTAGAAAACTCAAATTTTTTTAAAGGTAAGCAAAATTTTAAGAAAAAAAAAGAATGCAAAAATGATTTTGAGAAAAATGATAAAAATCAAAGATTTGTAGAAAATCTAGAAGATTCTAGAGCTATTTCTTCAATGTATCAAAGTACATATTATCCCCAAAATTCGGTTTTATTCCATAATGCTCAACATTCCAGTAATTTTTATCCAAATTATGGAGCCAGTCTTAATCAAGTATATCACAAGCAGTTCAACACTGGTCAATCTGATAGCATCTTGGTATCCATTAAAGACAAATTTAAATCATTAACAGGAAAGAACAATATAGGAACAAGCAATGATCCTTCCCATTCTTATTTTAATTACAATCCTTATCAATATCCTTAAAAATTTTTGATTTTAATAAATTATTTTTAGGGTTATTTTAATATTCTTGCTATTATTTAGTATAGTGATATATTTTTGTTAATATTTATTTATTTGCTAATATATTTTCTTTGTTGAAAAAGCAATCGATCAATTTTTTTTGATGAAAATTTAATTAAATTCTTTAGTTAAAAGACTGATTTAATTTTTTTTATATTAATTTCTTCTAAAAAATATTTCATCAAAAATAATTTTTAACCAAAAAAAGTAATCTTTTTTATCTAAATTTCAATATGATAAGAATCAAATGAAAAATTTTAATGGATAAAATGAAATGATTAATTTTTCGAAATTCTATTTCCCTTTTAATTTAGGATGAAAAGGTTTAGGTCAAAGCTTGAAGAAAATTACTTTTTATAAAGAGTTGTAAAGTTAAGTTAAATTTTATTCGATAGAAACTAATCGAGCTCATGTTTATATTTTTTTCATTCATCTCGTGGTAAAAAAAAAATTTCAAAAGCTTTTTTTTAAGTATATCAACTAGTCAAAAATCATAATTTATATTTTAATTTTTTTCGTGATGAAAAAGTGATCAAAAAACAATTCTTTATCGCTGGTAAATATCATAAAATATGAAAATCAAAATTTAATTTTAATCAAAATAATAAAAAATTAGCGAAAATGTATTAAGATAAATCATGGACACTTTTAATTATTAAAAAATTATTTAGTTAAGTAAACTTAATTTAACAATAACAATCAAAGCAATATTATAAAATTCAAATATTTTTTCTATAATTTAATTTTTGGCCTAAAACAATAACTAATTTTATAAAAAAATATGCTTGATTCTAATTAAGACGAGGAAAATTAAATTAATTGCATAATCAAAAGTAAAAGAAAAAAAAACCAAATTCATTTTGAAAATTTTATTTTATTTTTTATTTACATTTTTAGCTTTTTTTGGCAAAAAAAAATATTTAAAAATATAATCATTTTTTTGGTAAATAAAGGAGAAAATAAAAATAACAAATTATAAAACGAGAGAGAGAGAGAGAGAAAAGAAAAAAAAAGATAAAAATAAAATTAAAATAATTTTGATATTTTGAAACACAGTTTGTTGATGTTAAGCAAATGTTAAAATCTTTAATAATTAAATAATTCCAAAGGTTGAAAACACAAAAGAAAAAAAAATTAACTATAGCAAAGAAAAACACCCGGTTATTAGAGAACTTGAAGTTATCTCTTTTTAAAAAACAAAAATAACTTTAACTTAACATAAGCCGTTTTTTGCATAAGATAAAATACAAAAAATGCAATGGGAACCGTGAGAAATTGAAAATATTAAGGTATGAAATTTCATACTTAACCAAAATTTGAACACCGAATTTTCAATTAATTCATATGATTAACACCGGAAGGGAACTTTATCTACTGAAGACATTGAGAAACAATACTAGGGGTTCCATTCTCATAAAAAAAATAGTTGGCTCGAATCGTGGGAAATTATAAGGCAAAAAAATAACCTTGGACGACTTGGATTTAAGATAAATATAAAATTCTTGACTTTGAAAAATCGTCTCACCTAATAGCTAAGGTCCATGGTCGAGTAAACAAAAAACTGAGCAATAATTTTCACTTAAAAATAATGCTGCAAAATATATAACCATGCTCATCTATCTTAAAGCTTAATCGTTCGGTCATAGTATGATTGAAACTAATCTAGAGGCGTTAAGTTTATTTATTAATTATTTGTTCAAAATTTTAATAAAACATAGGGTTTTGTCCGGATATAACAAAAGACTCACGGTAAATTTAACAAAAGAAAACAAGAAAAAAAAAACAGACAGAAGCTGTTCGTGTACACTTAGACATATATCGTATAAAAAAAAACTAACTCTAGCTGGGCAATTTGCTTTGATAAGTTGTCGTTGATTGTTCTAGTTGCACTCATGTTTAATATTGTAAAATAAGGGCTCCGTATTCGGTACCAAATTGCATAAAAATATTAGATCACTAGAAGAAAAATAAAGAAAAGGGAAAATAGTTATCTCGCACCATATTTTTGTAACAAAATACGGAAAACAAATTTTAAAATTGTATTAATAGTCTCTTCTATGATTGCTTCAGGTTTGAATATATTTTTTTTTGTTTTGTTTAACAAGAGAGAAAATATTTTTTCTAAAATGAAATTTAAAATTGAACACATTGGCTCTGTTTTAATACTCAAATTTTTGATTCTCTTTATAATGATTTTAATGACCTGATAAATTATTCTACCGATATATATATGTATATATATAAATATATGTAATTTTTTTTTATAGACGATTTTTCGTTCAAAACTATGTATAAGTGTTAAATCATTGTATATTAGAGCGAATTGTTTGGTTGACTGTGGACAATATTGAAGGATCAATGTTAATATCGGCGCCTATGTATTCAAGTTCCTTTAAAAAAATAAATAAAACATATTTTCCAAAAACTTTTATATTTAATTCTATATTTACCTCGTCTTTAATGTTTGCATTTAAATCTAATAAGTAATTTTTATCATAAAACTGATTGTTTGACTGCTGAACTGTTGATGATTGCTGAGTATTGTTTGAAGCAGAGTTGATTTGTTGATTTTCAATTAGTTTGCGTTGACATGTGTACTTTTTGATACGCTGCTCACCACGCTCTATTTTATTCAGATCGTCGGGTCGGGACATACTTAATCTAATATTGACAGGGTCGCGTTGACGACACCTTTTACACTCTTCTTCGAGTTTTTTGCACTTTTCAGGATTTAGAGCCCACAGGCAACCCTTTTTGGAGCCATTTGTCGGATTCTCTATTTTCTCGAAACATTTGTTCAGCGACAAATTGTGCCTGATTGAATTCTAAACAATAGAAAAAAAAATTATTAAATTTATTTATTTCTTTAAAATAAAAGTCCGTACTTTCCATCCATCTCTAGCTGTTTTGTAGTACGGAAAGTTCTCTCTTTAATATTTAAAAATTAATAATAAAAATAAATTTTAATTTTATTCCAAGTATCCTGGATTAAAAATTTTTTATTTGCCTTAAATTTCTAGCTTTTTTTCTATTCTTAATTATCATAAAAAAAGATAAATATCAATTGACGTAAATTATTTTATTTTAATGTTTAACTTCCAAGATACTATTTGTTGAAAAGATTAAATTACTTACATAATAAATTCATAAATATCACTAACTGGCAACGTACCAGAGTCGCTGTTTCTTAGTGCCATAGCTATCAGGCATGAATAAGAATAAGGGGGTTTCGGATAAGCCTAAGAAAATTTAAATTATAATATAAAAATTATTTAATAAATTGATTATTTAAATTAAAAAAAAATAGCTACTTTTCCATCGCTTCTCAAAGCCACTTGAGTCCCAGAGCCATTTTGATTACTTGCGTTGTTTTGACTCGAGTTTGAATTTTGCCTATTCTTAATTTGCTTAATGGTCTGATTACTATTTCCATTAACAAATTGTTTATATTGAATAATTGTTTTAGTGTTGGGCGAATTTTCTGTTTTTGAACCTATTGGTAAACTGATCGGTAATTGTAAATTTTTTGTATCTAAATTTTCTTTAGGAATTTTAATCACACTTATTTGTGAGTTGTTCAGCACAATAGGATTAGAGCCAGCCTGATTAGGTGATACCTGTGTACCGGGTGTGTTAATGTTAAACAAAGGCTCAAATTTTGTTGCTATTATTACTTTTTTGGCTTGATAATCCGAATTTTTATAGCTGCCATTAGTCAAACTCGAATTGCTAAAATTGCTATTCGAATCGCTTTCGTTCGAATGGGTCGACTCACCATCGCTATTTATCGGCTCTTGTTTTACTATATTGAAACTCGATTGATTGTGAGAATATTTACAGCGCTTATTTTGCTGACTTTCACTTAAATCAAAGCTTGTTTTACTTTGAACGGCTCCTTGGCCTACACGACTAGCATTTACCATCGATGGCAATTGAACATTTTGAACTCCTTTGGCATTCATCATTTGAGACTGATTTGCGCTGTTATCCACGGCATAATTACGATTTATATCCATTGGATTTACCACTGAATAAAGACTGTAATTACTTGAAGAAAAACCGTCTTGCATGTACTTGGACTGGGATTGATTTTGGCCGGAACTATTTGTGTTCAGTGTAAAGTCGTCCAGATTGTAATTATTGAATTGATTTGGTGAAAGACAAATCGGAGATGACTGGCTAGAAGAGCAGTTTGAACTGTTTTGAAAGTTAGTGGAGGCAAGCGCAGCCGTCAGCGATGAAGACGATGCGGATAGAGAAAGAGGCGATGGAGCAGACGATGAGACCGCTGATATGCAGGCTGAGGACAGTGGCGAAGAGTGGTACGAGCCATGAGACGTATTCAGCGAGCTGGAGTTAATTATACTGTTGTAAGTTTCGTCCAAACTGTTCAATGTGGACGAGAGTGGATCTAAATTCAAACTTGATTGATTGCAAGATGAAAGCATCAAGTCATCAAAAAAATTGCTACCGGGAAATTGATCATCATCGAAACAATTCGGTGACGAGCTGCTTGACGTATAAAGCGCTTTCAGGTCATCTTCAAGCATTTCATTCAATTTGTCTCCAAATGACGGTATACAATCAATCATTAGGTCCATATTCATTTAAATGATAGAAAAATTGTTCGTTTTTGAATTTAATTTAAAAAAAACAAAATTTTTTTCAACGTTTTTTTGTTATATTTTTAATATAATTTCTGCTTAGAATAAAAAAATAAATAAATTAAGTAAATTTTGAATTATTAAATTTTAATATTATATTAGAACTAAGACTAAATTTTAGAAAAAAGATATTCTAATCGAGTTGAAAAGAAACATGGGTTATTTTTCTTTTAAACAATTAATTTTAATTTCCTAGCGATTAATTAGACTTTGGCCAAGAGCCTAAAGGCATGCTTCAAGTGTTAACAAAAAACGATTCTTATTTTGCTGAAAAATTAAACACTAGCAAAAATAAAAATTAAAAATTAAAAAAACAAAAATTTAAAATTTAAAAAATTCAAAAAAATATCTTCACATGTTGAATTAGAAACATTCATACGATCACCATACGAATCCCCTTTAAAATTTAGAACACAAAATTTGCAAGTATTTCTCTTAGCCCGGAGAGAACAAAAGTAGAAATTTTTGATTCATCATTCTCATTAAACTTGTAATTATCACAGTTGCTTTCAATTGAATGGATCTCGTTATTTAACTCTTTTAAAGAATAAATTTTTCGCTAAATTCAAACTAGTTTTTTCTAAGTCTATTAATTGGCAAATTAGTTAAAATGTAAAAAAGAAATGCAAATTTATAAACCCAATATTTGGTCTTCTTGTAAACCATTTATTACTTATAACAAAATGATCATACTATTTCGAAATAAAACTTTTTTAAAATTGATATTTCTCTTTAAAAAAAAAATCAAGATAAAAATCTAGATAGCTCACTAATTCAGTTTCAAGTGAACTCTACAAGTTATTTAAGCAAAATAGAATCAAGATTTACCTTTACGAATCGAGGTCTATTTGGCCGTTCAATGACTCATGAGTTTTTAATTTTGCCAGAAATTAAAAACTAATTTAACTTTGGCTTCTAACAAAGACTAAATTCTAGCTTAAAAAAATCAATCATTGCTCTTAATTGCTCGGCAGAAGGCACCAAATTTGATCCGTGCCAGACTTAATCCAGATTATTTACATTTTTTTAAAATAGATAGAAATAAAATGTGTTTCCTAAAGCAATAAAATTATATCATTTTGTTGTATTATCGATTTTTGTGACGTTTATCAGCAAAAACATTAATTTTTTTGCTAAATATAATAAAAACGTGTTTGCATTAATAAAAATATTATAAAAAATTCTAAGAATGTATTGATTTCTTGCATAAATCTATTTTAGATTGGGGCCCTAATTGGAAAAACCTCGACTTTGAACACTTATTCTAGCACAGAATGCATTCGTGCACATATTAGCAACATTTGCTTAAATTTTTCAATATTTGCTAATTACATAGGCTCTATTATGCACTACAATGTAGAATTTCAAAATTACATTAATTTATCATAAAAAATTTACAAAAAACCATTTTGACTGACTTTTTGGAAACATAAAAATCAATTAAATTTTCAACATAGTCTATAACACAAATAAAACTTCTTGGGCCCTGAAATCTTATTTATTTGTTTATTGAAGCTCATTTTTCTATTAATCTGGAACAACTAGAAAACAACAATGAGCTAAAATCTAGTTATTGTCGTCATTAGAAAATTTGTTATTAAACACACAAACTTAATGAAGATCAGATCAAAAAGCTCTTCTGAAAATACCTTTCCTAAATGCATATTTCAAACCAATCAATTTACCACTCGCAGATAAATCCAATTTGCACTCATTATTATTTTCTTAATTCTGACGTGCTTCGGATTTCTATTTGCGCAGTTTGTTTGCTTTAAACTTATTGTATCTGGCCTACGAAATACTGTTGATTGATAGGATATTTGAAGTCAATGAACAATATTTTGAATAAATGTTTCTGATATGAACCGATCTAGTGTAAACATATAGACAGTTCCGAATATTTAAACAGCCTATTAAGCCTAAATAAGAAACGTTCTAAGTTCAAGAACAACAGATTAATGTATTAGCGAATGCAAATTTTGTTCAAACTGAAAAATTTGCATTCATATTAATAAATGGTATTTCGTAAGTACAGAAAAATTCTTGTTTTTTTCTTCTACTGTTAATTGAATGATTTATACCAGGCTTTATTTCTAGAAAATAAGAACTTCCTTGGGCCAAAAAAAAGAACAATATGCACCTTAACTTGATTAACGATTTGAATTAGAATACGCACGTTTGATCATTTTAATTTACGACTTGACTTCATCAGAATGGCAAGCTGCTGCGATACCTTGAACACTATTTTAGAAAACTCATTCTATTTTGGCCATTGGTTCTAATTAAGACTGGAATGTTACTCAAAAACTTAAATGTGATAGGATCTTAAATCGTACCATGCAAACACCTGGATTTCTAATTATCATAAGGGAAACCTTTACCTAGCAGTTAGCGGTACCTTTTATTGTCTAAACGAATCTTTGGCAAATATAGACAAATGCAAATATTTGCAAATACAAAAAATTATAAAATTTAGCACAATATAATATTTAAAAAATCTTGTAATTTAAATAATTATTTTCAAAGCTCTCGAATTATAATTTTAACATTTAAAATCAAGATAAAATTTAATAAAACCTGATAAGGTTGAATTTTAAAAATATCTATCGATCTACAATATTTATTTTACTTTTATTTTTTTTTTAATTTTAATTTAGAAAGATTTATTGAAAATATTGTTTAATTCTAAAGAATTGTCTTGATAAATAGAACAATTTTTTGTCTGATAAACGTGCTCTTAAATCCTTTCGGAACAATAGTCTAACCAAATCTCATTTTAAAACCAGTTTCTATTCTAGTCATGCTAGCTTAACAAAAAATTCATGCAATAATTAAATTTTTGGTTGATTGATTCAGGCTGTAATTGGAAACCTAGTTAGTTACTAAATTTGTCGGTGTTTCGTAATTCTAGGCTGCTAAATTAAATTCAAAATGTGATACTCGATTTGAATTGTAACACTGAGCTCGATGACGTTAATGAAAAACTTGAGAATCGCTAAAATTTAATTTAACATAAGTTTTTTTATCAAGTCTAACTAAATCGAGTAACGATTAGATAATGAATAGAAAAGCCACGAGAATATTTTAATTTTTTGAATTTTTTTCGCTAAATTGTTCAGTCCTAATATGCACACATATACATTCTATTAAAAATAAAAAAAAATAAAAAAAATTGCTGAATTTAATATTTTTTTTTATTCATTTTTAAAATCTAAATTTTGAATCGAAAAAAAATTAAATTTTCAAACAATTTATTTAATTATTTTTCAAATCTAAATAGTTTAGAGATATATATTAAAATTTATGGGCTAACAATAATCACTTGAATTAAATAAAAAATTATTATCTTTTAGTAATTAGTTTTTTTTAAACTTGACTTGGAAAGCACGATCATGCAACAAAGGTGAATGATAAAATTTCTAGTGAATGCTAGCAAAATTTAAATTTCTATTTTTATGCTAAATTTTAAACTAATATTTTTTTTTCATTTTTATTCACCATATTTTTCCGTATTAAAACTAAATCAACCAATTTAGCGGCTTTTTTTTTCAAATAAAAAATTCAAAGTGTAATGTATTGAATTACGAGTTATTTCACGATGTGATTTATACGCTGGCTATAGCCTAAAAATGCTAAGGCTCAATTAATTTTACTATCAAAACAAAAAAATCATTAATGTATCAGATAGTTGAAGCCAACCTTATCGGCGCCGCTTTAATTTCAAAATTACTATCTTTAATTAAATTTAAATTCATCAAGTTAATAAAAAATATTTTCTACTTTGAATAATAAATAAGAAATTAATTAATCTAACATTTTATTATTGTATGATATCGTTAAAATTTAAAACTAATTTTTTAAAATATAATTAATAAATTAAACTAATTTTTGTTAAATAAAAAGTTTCTCTATTAAAACATTCAATCAACAACAACAAAAAGCCAAATAAAACTCTAGCTCTTAATACGACTTATTCCAATAGAATAAATTTATTTGAATTCACTTTAGTCACTTGAGGCTATTTTGTTCAAGTTATCCTAATTAGACAAAACAATTTGGTTAAAATCTTAAGAAAAAATTTTCAAACAAATAGCATTCATTTAACTCATAGCTATTTGTTTTTTCCCGAGGCTTAAGCAATATAAACCTGTTTGAACAAAGTACACTAGTTGAGCAAATCTTTCATGTTTAAATTAAAAAAAAAGCCAGGACTATTTTCTCTTCAAATTCGTTCTTAAGCTTAAGATAACTTTATCTTGCCTTGGATTAACAAAAGTTGGAATTTATATTTGAAAGAAAAATTTATACCTACAACAAGAGATTATCAATTTTAAATGACGTAAGTGAATATTTAACCAAAGTATCAATATTGTATGCAAACTAAATTTTTAATTAGATAAATATTGGATAAATCAAATAAAATAAAAAAGGGCATAGAAGCTGATAAGTTAGCAGAAAAATTTTACTAAATTTCAGAAACCCAACAAAGTACTTGAAAACGACATGCAAATTTTCTAGCTTTTTATCGATATTGGATTTCTTTATATATAGTGTAATTCAACAAAAACAAGCAGGTATCCTTACCTGAACAAAAATAACAATACTACTCTTTAAAATAAAAAAAATTAAAAATTTTGATTTATCCGAATAATGAATTAAAAACAGTATTTGAGAGGCGTTATTTCTCATTCCGGTTAGAAAAAAATTAAATTAAGTTTAATCAAAAATCAAGATCAGCTGACTTAATTTGGTTTTCAGGCCCCGAAGGGTTACTATAGAGAACTAAAGCGATTAAACAACTGTCTAAGTATTTAAATTCTAATTGCTTTCAAACTATTTTTTTATTCAAAAAATTAAAAGGTAAATTTTAAATAAAATTAAATGTGCCTAAACTTTTTCATCTTTTCATCCTTAACTGGCTCGACTATTTCAAAATTATACAATGTTTGTTTAATTCAATTTTTTTACGGATTTGATTAACCAAAATTTAAATTTAAAGTTACCTAAAAAAAAAGTTACCTTTTGGTTTTTTTTTTGTTGGAAACATTTTAAAGTAAACAAAGAAACTAATTAAAAATAAGTTCTAATATCCCAAAAGTGTTGGACCTGAAAAAGAAAAATATTTAACATTTTGAAAACTAAAAATTCTCGTTTTCGAACAATTAAAAATATCGATTTTTAAATCCAAAAATTCATGCATTAAAAATATTAAATTTGATTTAATCATATAAATATACCCACAACTTCCTTAATTAGATTTGACGTTTAAATACAATGACATAAAAATATTTTTAAAGTAATCGTAATTGGAATGATATTTTAAAAGCCTGATTTTTGGCTTTTAAGATGTTTAGGATTAAAATAGATTTGGCATATGGTGGAACACAAGACTATGAGTTATTTGACATTTATCAAGCTTAGTTTTTGCTAAGAACTAATTCTAACTTTATTTATTTTGAGTAAAATAATGAAAATGATTGAAATACGAACAAGTTTTTCATATTAAAAACATAAAAATCATCTCTTTATAATTGATTATTTATAAACAAGTGCACTATCTTTGATTTCAATAAAAATAAATAATCTAGCTAAAATAAAACTTTCTTTTTTTTAGCAAATATTTTTTTGAAAATGGAATTTTGCTGAATGCTTATTTATTCCAAAGAATGTTAGTTAATTAAAAACAAAATATTAAGCAGTGATGTATTTTGTTAAAGAAAATGATTATTTTCATATAAAAAAATACAATTAAAAGTCATGTAGATAAGATAAATACTTTTAAGACTTTTAGGATTAGTCTGAAAGAAGTTGAACTCGGCATATTGCTCTTTATACATCAGAACTTATTTGATCTTTAATTAAATTTCTATGACTTTAGCTTGGGAGTTGAAGGGCTTGATTAAAAAACAAAATTAGGAATACTTATAAATTTTGCTTTTTAAAAGTTTAATAATTTGAGATTTAATGAGAAAAAATAATTGAATTGATTAAGTTAGTTTGATAAGATTATAAGTTTAAGTTCCATGATTTAGATAAAATGAGAAAGTGATAAAATTTATTTCAAATCTTTGGCAAAATGACGTAATTACTGGTTGAAGGTGTTAAACGGCATGCATCCAAGATAATAAAAACATTTTTTTAAGTTAATAACAAATAAATGGAATCTTAAGTATTTTCGAAAAAAAACACTTTGCTTATAAAAAAAAGTACTTGAATATTTTTCTACCTAAATATAACTTAAAATGAAACCCAGGTAATATTTTCAGCTTAAAGATAGTTCTATTGACGATAGTGTTCTAATTTGACATTTGATAAAATGTTCATCATGATAATTCTTTATTTATTTGTAAAGACATTTACGTAAATTCTGCTAAATACAGTGTTAAATATTTGATTTACGCTGTGGCAATCAAAAATTATTTATTTCCTTTTTCCGCAATGGAAAAATAGTCGATAAGCTGAAAATTCTTGATATGCATTAATCCAAAAAAAAATAATTGCATTTAATCAGTCATTTGCAAAATTTATTTTAATTCAAAAAATCAAACTGAAAAAGACATTCAACTTATTTAATTAAATAATTTTAATAAAAACAATTTCAGAAATCCTATTTATTCAAAAAAAAATTCTAAAAATAACTTTTGATTCCTTTTTACCTTGGTTATTTCAAAAGACCAACTAAGTCTAAAATGGAAAATTTAAAAATATTGTGAAGAAAAATAGATTTAAATTTGTTTTTTTCTTTTTTTTTTCATAGAAATTTATTTGATTATTTTAGGAATAAAGAATAATTCGGAATAATTTTGGTTGTCAATTGAATATTGATTAGTCACCGGAATTTCTCAAATATTGATCAAACAGGAATTCGTCCAAATATCCTAATAAATTAAAAATTTATGTTTAAAAAATAAGAAACAAAATGAATGAAATTTAAATATATGTTAATATATTAAAGCTTAACAAAAAAAGTGAAAATAAAAGGCTGCTCTAAAGATCAGAAATAAAATGAAATCAAAAAGTCAAAAATTAAATTCACAGTTCGCTAATCCCAATCATTTTAATTCCAACTGATAAAAATACCGATTAGTTAAAAATTTGTAATACTTAAAATAAATTGCCAAAAAAAAATAATCGGGAATCAATTTTTGAAATTTTAATTTTAATCAAAAAAAAAACACCACTAAAAAATAAATAAAAAATGATTCGATTGTAGTAGGCTGAAATTCAAAAATCCAATCGAAAAGCATTCATTACTTTTATTTATCTCACACAGCTCTGTAATAAATTTAAAGAAAAAAATTTAGTAAAATTTTAAATAAGCATTGATCGAATAAATCATTTTATGGCAAATATTTGACTGATATTGAGCACTTAAACCAAATTTCATCGTTTCATTATCAGCTCTCAATCTTCAACAATTGAGATAAGCTCAAATATTTTAACTATCTGAACAAATTAGAATGAATTTATTTCCTTTAAAGTACTTAATATTTATAAATTCTTTTAGATTACAGAACAATTCTGTTTTCCTAAAGATTGACTAATAAAATAATTTATTTTCTTCTACTGCTAAAGTCTATTTTTTTTCTTAAATAAAAAATTCTTCTGTGTTAAATAATTATAGCAAAAGTTTTCTTCATTGATAAAATAATATCTGCTAAATAGTTTAAATTTATTGTAAAGTAATAACAAAATCTATCTATTTAGTATTCTCTTGAAAATCGATAAAAAAAAATATTTCAGCTTTGTAACACTAAACTATACCTATTAATGCTTTATTTATTAATTAAATCGTCAAGCAAAAAGTTGGATTAACTATCCGTATTTTGTGAACAAAATCCCTTCATAACTGATTTATAGACTAATTAATTAGTTTATTTATCTTTGCTTAAGAATATATGTTTATCTGTTTCAAAACCAATGAGATGATTAAAGAATATCTGGGGTCGTTGCTGACTGCCATATTCAATTTCTCAAAGCTAATCAATCAATCTTGTACGAAATTTATTCTGTCAAGATGTAATTTAAATTAACAATTTTACCTTGCACTTAGTAGCTGTAGGTAGTACAAAGCGCAGGAATAAGCATTTTGAAAAATTTGCAAAAAGACATGTAGAATTCAGCTTCCTAAAAAAAAGGATTTTTTTATTTTATTTTACATTCAATGATGAAAATTCTAAAAATAATTAAGTTTAGTTAAATTTTATAAATTTAGATTAAGCACGTTTTGAATCGATAATCATTAGCAAGAAAAATAAGCAAAAAATAAGGCTCTTTTGAATTTCTATTTTGCAAATATATTTCATTAAAATTGGTCGATGCCATGCCAACAAATGAAATAATTCGCTTTTTTTCTTTTAGCTCACAGATTACTTAAAATTTTGAAACTTAAAATTTAAATTTAAAAAAAAATTAAACAATAAAGCATTTGTTTATTGTGTTCAAATTTTAAATTTGACTGGGCATAATTAATGAATGTTATTCTTACAAATGTAAGTGGTTTTACATTACTTTGTTACTTTATCGAAATTCAAAATTTCAATAAGCTTTAGTGCCAAAAAATCTTTAACAAAATATACAAATGAAGAAATCATATCAATGTTTAATAAAAATTTATGTAAAATAGAATAAGTTTTTATTTCAAATTAAAATTTTTAATTTGAAATAAGATTTAGAAAATTCTTTGTTAGAATAAATATCTGTTTAATGGTCTCGTGAGCATTTATTAATTATATGATTGATTGCAGATGGTATCGATTCTTGATTTGAAAAAAGAAATTGCTAAATAGCTAAGCGAGATTTTTCAGTACAAATTGTTTAACAAATGCAGCATCCACGTCATTGCAACGGAATTAACAAACGAAAATTTTTATCTTTTCAAAAATATTATTTATCTAAACAAACTTTGATTCAAACCTTTTAAAAAATGTTAAATTTCTCCCTCAAATATTTTTTGATAAAGATAATTTAAATATTTTAATCGTTAAATCAGGAGATTCATTAGCTAAATAATCGATAATAAATAGTTTAATCAATCTATCAAAAATTTTGATTAGAAAATATATCTTTGAGAAGAATTATATAATTTTTATTTAAATAGTAATTATTGATCAAAAATTAATTTAGATTAAATTAAGTCTGAAGGGCTTCCTTTATTTATAATAAGAAAAAAAACTTTTAATTAACTTTGAAATTCAAACATAAAAGATGAAAATTGAAATCAATCAAGTCTAGTTTGAAATAAAATTTAAGACAAAATTTTTAAGAGTTGAATGCCACGTGATCTCCACTCAATTTATTAAAATTATGAATATAAAACTAATTTAAATAATTCTTTAAATTCCATTTTGTTCAAAAATTTTTGATGAGTTCATTCATTATCTATCTAAGATTTTTGATTTTACTTGTATATTTTGAAAAATCGAAAGACTAGTGCCATAATTATAGACAATAAGTGCCTCCAGTCACTTATTACCTCATGAATGATAATTTAAAAATTTATGATTTAATTAAAAATTTTTTTAATGCTTAGAGTAATTTCGTAATTTAAACATATATTAGGCGTTTACTTTTTTTTTAAATTAGATTTTAGATAAAAAAATTAAATTTAACTAAAAAAGAATCAATAATGCCAGAAAATAACATTGACACTCGTCCCTTTCGAGAACGCAAATCTCTAGGTATTTTTATACTTTCAATTATTTAAAATAAAATAAAGACTAATTGTTTTAATGTTTGGTTTACCACTGTATTATTTTTTATAAGCCAAATATATTTAATAATCATTTTAATGTTTAATTATTTAAAAAAATTTACAATAACTGGTTTTAAAAAAATTTAATAGCCGCCCGGATCGAAGAAGTTCAAGGAATTAGACGAAAATTCCCAAATAAGCTTCCAGTTATTGTTGAAAGATATCATAAGGAAAAAAATTTGCCAAGTTTGGATAAAACCAAATTTTTAGTACCTCGAGAAATTTCCATGTCTCAATTTGTTGCCATCATCAGGTAATCAAGAGGAATGCGACATATTGAAATTTTTTTTTTAATTTATTCATTTTTCAGAAATCGAATGATGTTGAATCAATCGCAGGCATTCTACCTTCTTATCGATGATAAAGGTATTGCTAGTATGTCCATGACCATGGCTGAAATATACGAGAGAAAAAAGAGCAACGATGGATTCTTGTACATGTCTTACGCAAGTCAAGGTTTTATTTAATTAGAAATTAAAAAAAAAATTAACTCTTAAATAAAAGAAATGTTTGGGAATTAATTGATTTGGTGGTAAATTAATTGAATTGTAAATTTCATTTTTTATATCAAATAATTTAAACCGGTTTCGTCAAAAGACATTTTTTTTAATTGTAAATTTACTTAAACAAAAAATTATTAATAAAATTATCCTTCTTTGTAATTTTTCAGAAATTTTCTAAATATAAAAAATATCTAGCAATAAGTAATTTGGATTTCAACTGTGCTTATCTTGTAAAAAATCAAAACTTGAAATTTAAAAAAATAAAGCTTTAATATTTTAAAGAAAAAATTCTAAAAATTTATTACTTACCTAAGCCAGAATATTTGATAGAATTTTAAAAATGTGACATTGCAATCATAGTTTCGCTATAAAACTATCCTGTTTTACGAAAAATATTTTTATT
This sequence comes from Brachionus koreanus, assembly GCA_016987375.1. NCBI lineage: Eukaryota > Metazoa > Rotifera > Eurotatoria > Ploima > Brachionidae > Brachionus > Brachionus koreanus. The sequence goes on from PJRA01000160.1 coordinate 864,483, forward strand.
AATAAAATTTTAAATTTAATAAATTAGTTAATCAATTGCTATCTTAAAAATGATGACAGAAAAGTTTATCGAAAATATGACCTTGTTAATAAAGCTAAATAAAAGTAAAAAAGCTTTTTTTTTCTTTCTGATGTTGTGGTAATCATTTAGGTCAAAAGAAAGGATAAATTAATTGATTAGTTTTTTGGTAAATTTAAAAAAACTGTCTTAATAAATCTATTGAAAATTCTAATTTTTAATTAAAAGGGATAAGAATTAAGCTGCGTAATTATCAAGCTATTTTTGTTCACTAACAAATTGAAACCTTTTTACTTTAAGGATTTGCTTTTAATTTTAAATTTGCTTCTGTTATAATATTAAACTTGCAATGATCAAAATTTGAAAATAAATTCTAAATGATTTTTGCTTTATTTTGAATCAAATTTCTTGCTTTAGAAAATGAAAAATGTACCTTTTACAATTCTCAATTATCTTCATTCAAATTATTCTAAATTTTATTCAAACAATGACAATAAATATGAGATAATTGACACCAACGTAAGGTTCTTTAGAAAAATAATTCAACTTCATTTTTTATTTATCTAAAATTCTTATCTTATCAGAGAGTTCCTTATATTGCTAAATTTAACAAAGGTATTTACCCAGATAAAAATAAAATATTCTAAATATTTTTTTTTAACTAAGAAATCCTTAATTTTTTATCAGTAGCAGATGAAAATGGAAGCATAAAACTATTTCGAACTTATCCTAAATTAAAATTGACCAAAGGTTTGAATTTTGTCTAAAATAAAATATTTTTATCAAATATATTTTACAGAGATAGCAGCTCAGAAAAGCTGTATTTATGATCTTGAATGGTTAAACTCGAATCAATTGGCATGTGGTGGAGGTGATCAATTTGTTTCTGTATATGATGTTGAGACTTCACAGCGTATTGCTGTTCTCCGAGGCCATACTGAAAGCGTCAAGTCAGTGTCATCGATTCCAGACAACCCTTTCATCATAGCCAGTGGTTCGCGAGATGGATCAGTTCTGGTTTTTGATCTTCGTTGCAACAAATATCAACCAACATATGAAATTGTAACCGAGCTGAGCATAGATTCTGATAGTACTTGTATCAGAGCTGTTAACGTTCTAAATAAAGCTCATTTTACACAAACTAACAATTTTACACCTCAACGATCGGTTCTTAAGTCTAAGGCATCCAATATCAATTCTCCTTCAATGCAACATCAGATCAAAAAAGCATCCCCAGTCGCTTGTGTGCTATATCAAAACGACCATTATTTATTTTCAGCAGGAGTGACTGATGGTCTAATAAAAATTTGGGATACTCGAAAAATTTATTCCTATTCTTCAAGAAAATTAGCCGAACCAGTTCCAGTTCATGTATTTGATTACCAGGTCGAATCGACTACGAAAAAAGGCTTTTCTAGCCTTACTTTTAACAGTAGTCGAACACATTTATACTCAAATTGTATGAACAATATTTTATATGAGTCAAATATGCTAACTTATGATCCCAATCATGTAAGAGTTATAAACCAAGCTTTAAGATCAGAAATACATAAGAATTTTCATCTAAATAATTCTAATTTTATAAAATCAAGCATTAGTCAATGTGATAATTTTATAGTAACTGGCTCATCTGATTTTAATGCTTATATATATTCAACAAATCAAAACAGTAATTTGGCTTGTTTTAGAAAATATATGCCTGTAATTGTACTCAAAGGACACACAAATGAAGTCACCACAGTTGATTGGAATCCTATTGATCCAAATCAAATAGTTACCTGTTCAGATGATAATTCTATTCGGTTATGGAATGTTAAAGGTGATCTAGATTTCATAGAATCGAAAGAATTTAATTTTTTAAGAAGCGAAATTATTGATGAATTTAAACCGGTTGAAAATATTGAAAGTCTTAATGATACAAATGAACTATCCTCAAAATTAGATGAAAGCTATATATCAAGTGTTGTGTTCAATAAAAATATCTATAACAAATATAGACCTCATTTCACAACTGTATATGATGACTGTTTGTTTATTAAATTTGAGCATGAAAATTTTTTAAAAAAGCCCAAAACTATGGTAAATCGGCTAAATTTTGACGAAATGGATTTCGAAGAAGAATTGTGTCTTAAATATGAAAGCATAAATATAGATAAAGTAAATACAAATAGTAAAACAGCTGAGTCGCTAAATGCTTCGTTAAATTGTTCAGATGAGTATTTTGATAATGTAAAAATGAGAAGGGAAAATTCATTTAAAAAGTTAAAAACTATATTGTCTGACTTGCCAGTCAATATAGTAGCGAACAGCTTTGTTGTTGAGTCAAAAAATGAAGAGGATGAAAAAATTGAACTGAAAAAATTCTCAAGCGTATTTTCGACATTAAGTAAGTCTCAAAGTGTTCCAAAGCCGAAAACTATTCGACGAAGAACTGCTAAAACAAGAAAATCTCAAGATTCACCCGAAGAAAGTCAGACTAACATTCTACTAATGAATTTGAATCGAACTCCGGTTTCATGCAAAAAACGGAACATCGACTCAACTAGCAAAGACGACAAAGCTGAACATTTAAAAACTCCCAAGACAAAAAAGAGACTCATAATGTCTGAATGCTTGAATACAAGTCTAGAAAATAATCAATCAAATAGTCAAGCACCCAAGACTTTGCTTGATTATTTTATTGTCAGAAATCAGAATTAGTTGTTTTGTGTAAAAAAAATTTGTAAATAATTTTTCGCAAAAAAAAATTAAAAAATTATTGTAAAAATTTTATTTGAAATATAGCTTGATTATAAACATATTCGAAATAATTTAATTTTTTTACCTATTATTTAAAAAGAATGTTAAAAAAATCATAAGATTTAAACAATCAACAGAACAGCAGGTATACATTTTTTTCCAAATCAACAATAATTGCATTGAAAAAAAATAAATTTATCAGTTAATTCAAATTGAGTCCTGTTTGCTTTGAGTGATAAATAATTTCGACAAATCCAGATTCTGTCTCTTTAAAGATATCAAGTTTTATTTTTTTCGCATACAAAAATAAATTTTTAAATTCAAAAGAATTAATTCATTTTTTTTTCGCACAAACTAAATTTTTTCTATTCATTAAAATTTTAACTAGATCGTAGTCGAACTGAATAATCAAACTAGAATAATTTGCTTTGACTTGATTTTAAAGTCGTTCAAAAAAATCGCACATTTCAATTTAAAATAATCGGTGAAAAATTATTTAGTCCGTCAGATCTGTTTAATCCTTAAATATTTCTAAATATCATGTTTTTCATTCACAATCTTAAGCGCTTATTATTTAATATAAGCAAAATTAATTTTATCTAGTAGAAAAAAACAATTTTTAGGATATGTAAGTCAAATATAACTAAAAAAGAAAAATTTTTTTTTTGAAAAATGCATCCTAAATTTTGTTTTAATTGGTGATTAACAGAAAATTTCTCTCTGAATAAATTCAAATTAAAATATTACCTTAAGGTATGAATTAAGCTTCTCTATTTCTGATCAGTAGACTAACTAAATAGCTTAACTTACGCAAAAAGAGGACATTTTATTTTAATTTAATTTTAAGTCTTGAAGATATTTAATATTTTGCTAAATAAATTTATGAGTGGGCTAATTATTTTTTAGCATACTGAAAATTTCATAAGTAAAATCTTTTTGAAAAAAATTTCTTTATAGGGATTAAAAATAATATTTTTTCAGGTAGTTTTTTTTTTTTAAGATAACTGTTAGCGTGATTTTTAGCATCTTTTTCACCCATCTATTATTGTACCTGCAATCGGTTTAAATAATAAAATATAAATATATTGACATATTGTCCAAATTTGATATTTATTCAAATTTCTTTGATAAAATTTGAAAATAGTTTTATGTGTTTTCTGAAGAATCATCAACTTATTGGCATAAATTTTAAAAAATTGAACATATTGATAAAAAAAAAACTTGATGAACATATTTTTTGGTTAAAATATTAATGATATTTGTTTAGGAGGAACAATTGTTTCCACTATAAAAATTTATACGTTCATGATAATGAAGCTATTTGTGAATTTAGGACTAAAACACAATAAAAAATACAAGACGTATTCGTAATGGAATTTTTCTAAGCAATTTTTTTTATTTTCATTTTTGAAAAAGTAAGCTAAAAAGAAATTCTAGTAAAAATGACAATTTTATTAAAAAAAGCAGTTTGTTTATTTTCATTGTAAGCTTATTTAGAATTGTTTTTTTTCAAATTTAATAGCTTTAAAATAGTTTTGAAAAATTCAATTTGAATTATGTAACTCTCAGGTCAGGATAGAATAAAATGTTTATCAATGCCAACAATACTTTGATATGTTTAATTTTTTTGCGATAAGTCACGGTTGTGTCCATATACTTAATCTTAGTCACATAATTCGCAATTAAATGCGATTTGTTATTTTATTAGCTTTAAATCAAACTTAAAAAAGTGAAAATAAGTTTTCAAAGCTCAAGAGTAATTTCGTTTTAATGGCGATTGTGTTATAGAGAATTTTATTAGGTTTAGATGCCGTAATTCGATATCTAGTGGGCTTAGGAAAAAACGATTTTTGAAGCCTTGCAACAAAGCCCGAATACGAGTGACATAATTGAGATTCAAATAATGATTATGATCATTAGAAATATTAACTTTTTTTTAAATATTTTTCTAGTCTTCTTAAATTGGAAACTTAATCATCATCGTGATCCTCATCACCAAAGTTGGTAAATATTTTAATCATTTTTATGAATACAAAAAAGATTTGAAAAATACCGATAATAATCACATTTATTTCTCATTAAAAAAATATAATTCAAAAATAAGTTTTGTTTTCATTACAGGTAAGAAATAAAAAAAAAGATGAATTGATATAAACTTAATGACTATAGTATGATTTGTGTCAGAATCTCTTTCTTTCTAAACTCACTTGACAAAAAATAACAAAATTAAAAATAAAGTTTGAATTGAGTAAATTCTGTTTAAGGCCTAAATAAACTTGTTATGCGTTTTGAGCAACTTTTTTCTTTTTTTTTTATTTCTAATATATTTATTTAAGCTTATTTATCGCAATAGTCCCATGTTTTAGAATCGTAACAATCTGGTTATTTAATAATATTTAATTTTTTTTTCTCGAGTTTAATTATAAGTTGGCGAAATTATTCTTTGATAAAAACAACCGCACAAATTATTTAAAGCAAGATTCAGTCAATAAATAATTTAATTTGTTTAAGGAAAAAGAATGCCTTAAAATTTTTGATTTTATTTAAAATGTTTTCTTTATTTAGGAATATTTATATTGCTAAGCAATTTTCAGGTGATTTCGATTAGCAAAAGTACTTAGCAAGTTATTTCAATGGATACAATTTTTTATTCAAGCTGACCAGATAATTTGATAATGCTCAGTAGAAATCAACACAAAGATACAAAGATCAGAAGTTTTTATGCTTACTCCAAATTTTAATCTCAAACACCAAGCTTTGAACAGATTCAAAATTTGCACTCACAGAATTCAAATTAATTTCTTAATATTTGAAAAATTTCGAAAGTAAGAAACAGTATTACAGTCAGTACGCTTTTGATAAGGATTTTTTCAGTGTTCAGGTATCATGAGTATATTTTTATGCAAGAAATTGTTAAATTTAGCAAGGCCTAGCTATAATTTTTATGAAAGATTTAATTAAATTGAGAATTTATAGAAAAGGTAGAGATTTTCAACTTGGTTAGACAAAATAAGCAAAAAATTTAATGGCTGTTTTAAAAAATCATTAGATGTAGAAAAAGAATATAAGTTATTTAAAAAAGAGAGATTCAACTAAAATTTTCGATTGAATAATTTTCATCTTTATTTTAAAATTAATATCTGTTACTTATTTTTAGATACATCATTAATAGAAATGCACAAGTAGAAACACAATTATAATTATTTAGCTCTGATATTCAAATTTTAATCAATTTTTAGTCGTATCTTAAGCACATCATTGTTGTTTTTATAATAACGAAAGTGAATTAGAATCTATAGACAAATAGCATAGAACTTCGACTAAATTATGAAAAATTTTTTCAATTAAAATTTATTTAAAAAAAAATAAAATAATAGAAAATGATATCATTTGGTAAGGAAAGTAAAGGTAAGAAAACAGAGGAGCTCGAAGAATAGGAGAGAAACGAATATGGTTGTAAGATCATTATCAAACGAAAGTATATTCAGTAGGTGAATAAATAGATTTGAGAATGATAAATTTTTCTTTATTCTGAGCTTATTTGTTTGGTAAATAGGAATATTTTAAGGACTTGATTGTTGTTTTTAAAGCAACAAAAACCTCAAGTGCATTAAAACTCACCTGAATAGTAAGCGCTAGCATCAATTAAGGAGAGCAGTCTATTACGAAATTTTGGGAGATGATAATACTCGAGGAGAAAACACGGTATTAGTAATTTAGCTATTTTAAAAAAAATTATCACATTATGAAAAAATTTTTTTGAAAATATTTGAGTTTTATTTTTCACTTTTTTGAAATTGATCATGATCACAACTCTAAAATATTATTCGAGCTACTTAAATAGTTTATCAAATATTTATCTTAGAGCAAAACACGGCTTTCAAAGGAAAGAAATATTAGGATGAAACGAACAAGAGACACAAAACGAAAGCTAATACAAGATTTTTTTGTTAAAAAAAAAACAAGAAAAAAAAAGAGAAAAATTTTGTAATTTTACCAAAAGGTATTCGTTAAAAATTTTCAAAGAACGAAACTTGATAAATTTCGATCAAATAATAAATAAAAAGGTGTACTTTTTAATTATTAAAGGATTTTGTACTAATAAATATTACACAACCGATTTAAATTATTGTTTTTGCATTTCGCTTTATACAACGATTTATCTTTTAATCTGAATTTTTTTTTCTAAATTTTAATTTCGATTTTGAAACTTACACCATTTCTCGTTTCAATCTAGCCGAAGGCTTAAATTGTTTTGTGTTATTAATTTTTTTTTAACAAGACAAATTGTCAAAATTAAAAATTATCCTCTTTGAAATTTTCTTGTGTTTATTAGTTGTACTCGACGATAAGCTAAAACACCTTTTGATTTCAAGTTAGATATTTTTTTAAAGAACTTAAACAACTATAGTTGTTTAGGTTGTTTTTTTCATTAAATATATTTAGAGAAAAAAATACTCAGTAAAAAAGCATAGTTCTGATCCTCGTTTTTACCACTATTTTTCAACCAAGGCCAGATAATTTCTACTTAAATGGCGTGGGTACAAAAATAGTTCTTAAATGTAGAACAGATTCTTAATAAAAGTTTAATTAGATTAGATTTACTCAAATTTTTTTTATTTTTAATAGATTAGAAGGTTTCTTTGACGAAAATTTAAGAAAAAAATTCATATTGTTTGCCAAATTTATTCGAAGTTTTAAGAATTTTCATTTTACACCAAAGAAGACTTATTATCTTTTATTATTTAATTTCAAATGTTTGCTGTGAAGCATATTCTAAAAGTATAAAATACTTCATAGAAAAAGATTAAGATAAATGAAAAAAAAACAATTTATTTTTTATATATTTAATCATTAATAGATAAAATATATTTTTACAAATTAAATACAAATATATACAATTAAACCCTTAATGTTTATCTATCTAAGGGTGCTCATCGTTAAGTTGTTGTCATTATTGTCAGAAAATTATGCCTAAGAAAATTCTATTATCAATATTTGTTATCAAATCGCAATTCCATTTTCTTTCATTCCTTTTGTTCAGAATCATTTTATTTTATCTAAAATCATTGCAATTTATGTTCGATTTGTTGCTAATTTACAATAAGTAGATAAATTTTTCAATTTAGATTTTAATTTAAAATATCAACCAAGCATACGAACAACTAATTTTATCAGATTCTTTTTTTTTTGGTAAACCATATTGATTATCTTTGATTGTGTTTGTACAAATTATGCTCAGCTGCTAAATGCAATTCCATTATTCATACAATATCTCTAAGTTTTACCAATATGTCAAAAAACCTATCATCTTGATTTAAGAAGCTTAAAATTTTTCAAGTATATCACAGTATCTTCCTTTTTTGAATGAAAAAAAATGATCATTTATTGTTAATTAAATCAATATCAATAAGCCAAAATATTTTCGTAATACATAACAACATTTGAAATGGAAACTATTGTTAAATCTAGCAGTGATTCATCTGGTATTCAGTCAATGATTAATAATCCAAACATTCAGTTTATGCCTAAGTGTTTACTATGCGACAAAACATTTGCCAATACTTCTAATCTTAAGCATCATATGAACACAATACATTTCAATGAGGCAAAATGGGTTTGTAAAGAATGCGGAAAAGTAATTTTTTTATTCATAATTTTATTTATATTAGTTATTTTTCTTGTAAAATATTTTTTCTTACAAAAAAATTACATGATGATACATTTTTTTTTATTTTAATGGCAAATAAAATTCATTTTAATTAAAATTTTGTTCACCAATGCAAAGAAAAATATTTTTCTTCTAAATAATTGAACACAATTCAAATTAATTGAAGGCTTCGTTTTATTTTTAAATAGTTGATTAAATTAATTTCTAATCAAAATAAAAAAATAAGAAAAAATTAATGTTTATTTTTTCATTTAAGGTTTGTACAAGTAAATCTAATCTAAAAGTACATCTTAGAGTTCATCTTCGTGTTAAGCCGTACTATTGCAGATGGTGTGACTATAATTGTAAAATTCAATTAAAAATTGGAAATATTTTAATTGTTTTTTTTTTAAAGGCATGCATCATAGTTCAATAAGAGATCACTTGAGCAAATGTCATCCAGAAAAGTCTCACAATTCATGCGAACCAGGATACATTTTCAATTCAGCAGCAGTTCCTGAACCTGAATTATCTCATTTTGATGAAAAAATATTTAAAAAAATTGATCTTCAAGAACAAGAAACTCAAAATTCAAAATTTAGCTCCTCAAATGATGAATCTAACAAATCTAGCGATCTAAAAGAAAAAAAAAACTACTCATCAAAAAATTTAAAATTAGATCAGAAAAATTTATACACTGACGAAGAAGAAAATGACGGAAATTTTTCTAGTTCTCAGGAAAAAAATGTCCTAAAGGAAAAATTAGAGACAACGCCATTCGAAGCAGATCTAAAACAATTCACATCGAATTTGTTCCATCAACAAAATGACATAATAAATTCAATAATACGCTCTTCTACAAATACTTGTGCATCATTAAATGGAAATTTAAATTTTAGTAATGTAACTGCTAATTTATTGCAACAATTGAATGTGACTTTAGCACAAAAAACAAATGGGTTATTTCTTACTGATTTGATGCGGAATAAAATGGCAGAAATAAACTCAAATGCTTTGGACTTATCCATAAAGACTAATGAAAGAAAACGATGTAAATTGAATGATAATTTTTATTGTAGCGATGAGTCGCCAGTATCGCCAGTTTCAAGTATTTCATCAAGTTCATCCACAACAAAAACTTCTAATTCTCCCAGCTCAGTGAATAAATCAAATTCTAAAAAAGCCATTTCTGATGTAATTGAAAGATTGAATTTAAACAAAGGTCTTCTTTCACGCAAGCGAAACAGTAGTACTATGCTGATTAACGATGAAGAGACCGAAGATCTTGATAGCACAGAGATCAAAATTGAAAATTTATCTTCTGATTTAATGCAACCAGCTTGTGAGTACAGATGTAAATATTGTAATATTGTATTCAACGAATATCCGTTGTATTCTATTCATGCTGGCATGCACTCTAGTACCAATCCTTGGAAGTGTAATGTATGTGGTCATTTATGTTCGAATAAAATAGATTTTGCTGTTCATATTTTACATTTATCTAAGATATAAAGTGTACTCTATTGAAAATTTTTCTTTTTATTCTTACTGATAAATTAAATTTCAGATATATTTTTAAACGGTGTAAATTAATTTACAAAGATGCATTACCATAAGTTAATTCAATAAATTTTTATTTTTGATTTTTATCAATTAATAGCAAAAAAAGTCTTATGACTTTATATGACAGAATTTTTTGATTTTTTTTCTTATTTTTATTGAAAATTGTAAAATCTAAAAAAAACAGTTTTTTTTTTAAATTATTTATTTTTTTGGCTAAATTTTTTGTTAACTAAAAATAAAATCTTAAAAAAAAACATTAAAATATTATTTACGCAATTATATCATATTTCAATGTTCTGGTATTAAAAGGATCGACAGCGGTCATTTTGACGAGTCACCTTAAACCACATTTTCTTCACGTATTACTCAACTTTATTTACCCTAAAACATTTCAAATAAGTACTCGCCGAATCATGTCTGCATTGAAGAATTTAGGCAATTATATATTTATTTGAGATGGTATATTATAATATCAACTGAATAATTTATCTTAATGAGGCAACTAAATAAGAGAAAAGTATTCATATTTTTTAAATTTTTTTCTCATTTTTGACAAAGCCTCTCTTTTAAGAGTTAAAATTTTGTATTTCTGGCTAAAAGGCTTCTTTTACTTTTATTGGCTTATCATGTACATACGTAAACCCAAATTGTTTACAATCGGCTGATGATGATGATTCTAGATTGCTTTAAAAATGTGTCTTAGATATGGTTACTCTTATAGTTACGTTATTTCCGAAACTTCTAAAAGTCAAGAAAAGTCTAATAAGCTCTCATGACATAGACAATAGCCCAAAAAACTGACACGGAAATTCAATTAGAAAAAATTACATGGGAAAATTTCAAGTGTATAGCAGGTGATGCATAAGGATATTACACAAATGACAAGTCTACTAGTCCGGACAGTGTTCGGTTTGCTGGAAAAGAGAAGTTTCCAAAGAAGGTTCTTGTTTGGATAGCCATATCTGATCGAGGTATGTCTTAGCCTCTTTTCCGATTATCAAAGTCGGTTGCCATCAATTCGAGCATCTATATCGACGAATGCTTGAATAAACGACTGCTCCCATTTTTACATGAGTATCATGAAGATCTTGACTACGTTTTTTGCCTGACTTAACGTCTGCTCACTATTCTATGGTAAGCACAACATGGATGAACCAAAATGTAAATTATGTGACCAAAGATATCAACCCGCCAAATATCCTTCAAGCGCGCCCAATCGAAAATTTTTGGGGTTGTTTGAGTGAAAAAGTATACGAGGGAAGTTGGCAAGCCTCAACAGAGCAACAGCTGAT